>JAWDEX010000003.1:4633427-4693271 GCA_035221805.1 Trichilia hirta | reverse complement strand
TTATGAATTAGATAAGTAAAAAAATAAATAAATAAGCCAGAAATTTCACTTGAAATCATCGTGTAATTCATGTAGTTCGTCACAATATAGGTAATTTGAGAATTTGCTCCAAGTGTTTGAATCAAAAAGAAAAAATAATTAGAAAAAGCACTCCACTAACTGAAATTATCAGTTCTGCTATAGCAAATCCATAAATTCAAATCCAAAAATGGGATATAACAGCCAAAATGTTGGTCACAGTAAACAAAACCATATGAAGACTCAAATTAATGCTTCAAAGTAATCCTTCCAAACACTTCATTCCGAGTTCGGCATGCAAATTATAGGGCTTACCAACTGTATTAACCAATAATTAATTCGCATACATTTTTTCTAACTTCAGTTGTAGTTTGTTAATAGGAAATGGAGCCATATTAATATTTAAAAAAATAAACCAAATTAATCCAGACGTTTCTAGAAATTGAATACCATAACCCTACTCAACCTTATATACAGGAAAGGAAAATTTGCAACCATAACATTTAATAGCTAAACAATTTACCAATGCTGCATTACAATTTTAACCCAAAATCCCATTTCTAATTTATATTAAGCGTATTTATGTTTCCAAGCATCTTACCAACTCCTTCAGTAGCGCCTTCAATCGGAAAACTTGGTTAACTCATATAATTTCGTTTGATAGCTGAAAAAACTATAACAAAAAACAATTAAACCAAAATTTTAATGCACCTAACCAAAATCCAATCAATTAATCGAGACTCACTTATTGTTTCAATCCATAAATAAACTCTCTCACCTAGCTAGTCAACGTATAATTCTAGTTCTAATTGACGTCAGGATTTCATACGAAGACATATTAATATTTAAAAGTAGGAATTCAAGCTTCATCACGGAATTAAGAAACGATGATACAAATCAACGCTGAATAAATAACAAATATGGTTCATTAAAAATAAAGAATAAAAAAAAAAAAAAGCGGAAGGAAAGAAAAGAAGAACTCACCGGGATTGACAAGAAACGAAAGTCGGGAAGAAAGAAGAGTCAAAACGGGAAGATATTAATGATCTCTCCGGAGATTTCATACAGGAAAAAAAAAAAAAACTATGAAAATTAAAATTAGCAAATTTTAAAAAGTGGAGGTGGAAATTTTACCGTCAAAAATAGAAAAGGAGAAATTAACGGAGAGAAGTCTTCGACGCGCGTGAAGGCAGCATCTTCTATTCCAGTCACAGATTTGATCCACCTGTACCGTCTCTCTTTCTCACCCTAAAGATTAGATTTTCTTATTTTTATCTTAATATTAGAAAGATTAGTAGTTTTCGTGAAAAATGATTGTTTTTGTAACGAGTTCGAGGAGAGAAAAAATTTGTTTTGACCATACTGTCTGAAACAGGTTGGCTTCTGGTTTGGCAGCTCAGCTCCGCCACCAATTTTGATGATTTCGGATAATCGAAAAATGGAATAAATAAAAATTCAAGTCAGAAATAATTTACCGAAAATAGGATAATATGTCCTCCTTTTAGAAAACAGTCCGAATTTTTTTGGGTAACAAATACTTAAAAAATGCTAATAATATGAAATGACATCATTATCCTTGATTGAAGAATCATAAATAAAGGTACCGTCCATCGTCAATGAAACTGTAGCTCCTCACTCTCCTTGTAGTGCGTCAACGAGCTCTGCTGATAAAAAGATTTATATGCCCATGTAAATAAGATTAATTTACAAACTTACCATAGAATGGGTTTAAATTGACGAGGACAATTTTGTGTTAAGGATGAGGCAGACACGTTGAACTATTATGGACCGTCAACGACACGAGACAAGCTAATAGCCAAATTATTCACAGTTCCTCTAATAAGTGGAGGGAGCCAATCGAACTGACGTAAGATCGTCGACGGTCTGAGAAATACAAACCGCTGGATCCGTGTTCATTATTTTAGTGTCCGTTACTGTAGTTTTGGAGTTTGAATCAGTGAACGCAATGTAATTTATGAAAGCAAAAACAGAAACCTATGTTATTAAAGAAAAAAAAAAAAGAATGAGGGGTGTTTGGGAATTGAGTCGGGGTAGTGATGAGATTAATTTTGTAAAACGGAAGACTTTGATAGATTACGGATGGCAATGGTTTTTTCCGGTATCCGATCCTATTCGACACTAATAAAATGAATTAAAATAATAAAAAAATATATTTAAAACGAGTTTGAGTATTAAAATTAAATTCGTGACAGATTTAAGATTTATAATTTTGAGTACCCGTTTTTTATTAAATTTAATTGTCGCAAAAATTTTTAAATTTTATTTATTAAAATAGAGATGAGATTTAAACTTATGACTTTTACACTAAATAAAATATATTTATTATTAAATTATATTAATTATTTTATTAATAAAAAAATACATAATAAATATAAATTTTAATTTTTGCTTAATTATATTTATAATAAATTAAATATAATTAAAATAACTATTCATACAGATATTTATACGAGTACTGAGTAATATTAATCAAATTTAAGTAATATAAATATATATTTAAACGAATTTAAGATGAATTCATATATTTTATGCATAAATAAGTACAAAAGTTAGTATAATATTTTTTGGGGGTACCCTAATCCTTACCATCCCTAGATATGATGGTGTCTTAAAAGAACTTTTGTATTGAATAGTGAATAAGTATTGACACCTATATATTTTAATTCTCAAACTAAATGTTTTTTAAATATTCTAAAAAATTATTATTTTTTCTTATATCAACTTAAATAGTATTTGAATCACAAATCTGTTACTCTGTTTAAAATTTTTTTCCAAATAAATGTTTACATATTTATAAATAGATAGACAGATTTTTTAAATACAACAATTAATGTAAATTAGCATTAAAAAATTAGTAACTCTTTGAAATTATATTATTTTTTAACCTTTAAATTAATGGCTTATCAAAGTTCATAATCAGATATAATAAATAAATAAATTTTCAATAGACATTATTGAATATACTCTTGGTGTTTTTGTTTGTTTGTAATAACTCTTAGCATGATTCTCCATCTTCCTCTCACACATCTCCCTCTCTTTCGCAGTTCTATCATCCATAGTAATGGGTCTTTCCTCCCAAGATGCCTAATGTGCAAATTTATATTTTCAAAGGTTACAAAGTCTGAATTTGAAAATTTATATCTCTATCTGTCTTTCTAAATTCAATAATATAATAACAACGGAAGTAAATTATTCTAATTCATCAAGATAACATATTATTGATGGTTTAACTCATACATTTGACATGTAACCTATTACAACGGGCAATTGATGGAGTCTTCTATTTAAAAGGAAAAAAATAAAAATAAAAAACTCTCACTGGAGAATTAACGTTTATTCAAAATGATATATTTGTCTAATAAATTGGAGACACGTTTCAAGTTTCAACAATTATGGAGAATGAAGAAAAGAATATTTGTTCCATTTTTATTTTTCACATTCCGTGGTTTCAATGATTTATGATAAAAGTCGGCCCATCTACCAAGAAACTCGTTAGGCCCTGAACACTTCCAACAAATCCAATTGGACTGGACCAGCCTGATTCTACGATTAGATCAATTCCTTCAATAATAACAATAGCAGTGTTACATTTTAATTAGCTGACATCAAAAGAATCATATCTTACAATGTCCATGAAAAATTAGCATGAATCATCTGCATCTAGGATTCAGTATAATTTTTAAAGAGAGTTTTTATAAACAAAACTTTTTTAAAAAAAATATTGAATGTTTAGTTGTTAGGGATAATTTTTAATAAAAACAGTATATTTATTTTAATGATTAAATTTTAAAATTGATGTTAAAAAAATCCTTTTAACCAATGAAAAGATAACATTAAATGTTTCACACAGACGATGTGTACATTGATGGTGACGAATTGATTTTATTAATAAATAAATAACAAACATTAGTTATCAACCGATCTAACAACTGCTTGGAATATAACGTTATCTTGGCCCAACTGTAGTTGAAGTACTTAACTTTACAATGATTCTACAACTTAAATGAAGCAGATTTCTGCTATCTCGCTTTTTTTAACTGCAGGGACGAAAAATTTTCCTAAAAGTATATATGGGTGTTGGTAGGTGTACCAATATAAGATTTTTCATCAAAACCAATCTTTGATTCCTCAATTTTTTTTTTTGCACAATTGTGTAAATCTTGCCTTCCAACCAATCATCTTTTCCTTTTTAAAAAGATTAATCGTTTTCCACACCATACGAGATTGATGGAGACCAAATAACCGACGATTAATGATTAACCCATTGAAATTCGTTAGTAATCAACAAATTAATGATTTGCTGCATATATAGGTTCATTAATTAATTAGTTAAATTTCCTTGGAGCTCTCAACTCTCGAACCTTAATTAATCCTATTCTGATGAATTTTTACTGGACTGTAACCTGTTCTTATCACCTGAAAAACAAATAACATAAAATAGTTGATATACAAATGGTATTTTGAATACGAATAGGCAATTGGAATAATTCGTTGGCATAAAGTAATGACTAATGACTAGGAAAAATAAAGAGCATCATCCAAGAGGTACCCATATAGGAAAACAAACAGCTTCCCAAGGAATTAATATATGTATTTTTCTACCAAAATATGGAATTTTGGTAGACAAACACAACAATTAATACGTTCCTTGCTGGAGAAAAATATACAAAGTGAATTTCTATATACAAATAAATTATATGGAAAAATAACTCCCCATATATTGTTTCTGAAAGTGCAACAAAAATCAAAAGAGAAGAAGAGAAATCATCTCATATTCTTATCGATCCATCAAATGAGTCCTTCTAGGATCTGTAATATTGATCCTCCAATGTTTATCTGGTAAACCCAACTCTCGAGCTTTCATTCTATCCCAATCCAAATACATTTTCCTCTTAATTGTCAACCCACAAAACTTCTGCAACTTCTCATCCATGGAATCATGAATCTTCCACCATCTATCATGAGCCACATCACTAGCATATACACGCTGATTCCTAATATCCCAATTGCAGTCATACTCCCTATAACATGCCCAAGGCTTCAATCCCAAATAATGTATGGCGTAGAGTTCTGGTGGGTCTGACGCAAAAAGATGGTTTTTAATACTGGCCTCCAATGTAGTATTAGCCCAGAAATTCTTTAGGAAATTCACTCTTCTTGGTAGTCGATGCCACCACGCATAAACTTCATTCAGGAAACCTTGGTCACCACCATTATACGATACTATTTCTTTACGTTGGTTCATTAATAATCGAAATGTACAGTTGGACGGCTCAATTACCATGACTCCAGAATTGAAGATCCATATGTCATTACCTGTAGCTGACATTTGAGGAAAATGGAAAAGGAGATCGAGATTGCGTAAAACAATTATGTCAGCATCAATGAATATGATCTTGTCGTAGTCTGTGAGTTTCCAAAGCCTGAACTTGCTGTAGTTGTACTCATTGTACGTACCCTTGTTAGCCCTAGGGTTACGAATTCTTTTGATTATTCTGATCTTCCATCCGGCTGCAGCAAGGGCTTCGCGTTTTGGGATTGAGATTGAATTATCAATGAGAAGGACAAGGTCGCGTTTAGTACCGGTTTTGAGGAGACTTTGGGCTAGGGTTATTGCACCACAAACGTATGATTCAGAGGAATGGAGGACAGTCACATAAGCTTCCCGTTTGGCTTTCTTTGTCGCCATTTTTATCTTGGAGAGATCGTACACTTCGTCCACACCTGAAATGAATTTTATCTTCTTCAAGTTATTATTATAACATTATTAGCAGAAGTTGTTTGCTGTGAGACATTGACTTGGAAAAAATAAGAGAAATGCAACATTAAATTAGGGAAGATCCATATATTTCATTTCTACCTTGTGACAATTGTTGTATACTTAATAAATGAGAAAATTAAAGATAAATGACTAATGGCTTCATTTTCCAAGAAGTAACATGGTGTTTGGTTGGCAAATATTTGTTTATAATTAGTTTATGAGGACGACGATGAGACAATTACTTGTCAAAGTATTAGGTCATAAACTTTGCAAGGCAAATTTCTTTGTAACTACCACATCAATTAAGAAGCCAAACCACGAACAAATGAAAAATAGGCAATTTCTATTCCACGTGATATATATATTTTTTGTACCTTGCTTCGGGAAAGTCCAATACTCATTGACAAATAAATATTGGGGAAAATATAATGATGAGCCTTTTAGATATATATATAATACAATCAAGCGCATGTAGCGCAGTGGATAGAGTTTGCTTACTAAGCACAAAGTTGTACGTTCGAGCCCTAACTGGCGCGTTTTCAGTTTAATGTTGCCCCATGTTAACTGCAATTTTTGTACATGCTGCATGCAAACATAAGCAGTTTACACTTCAATATTAAAGAGTAGAATAGAAGGCATACCTTGTCCCCACAGGGGCAAAGACAATTTACAAGATCCAACGGGCAATGAAATTTTCTGCTTCAACCTCGCCATCTCCGGCTGATAGAACCACCAATATTCACCTTCCTTTCTCACCAAATCATCGCATCGAAACAATTCCAACATTGGCCTACACTTGCTCCAAAAACCAACTTTGGGTCTCCGTTTCCAATCTCTCTTCCCTTTCTTGACTGCCAAGTTGGCCACAATCAGATGGACTTGAAGCCGAAACACATCTCGACTCCATCCTTCTTCTGGGTATTTGCACGGCAACTTAGCTACGATGATGTCCATGGTATCATATATTCTGAAATTTGGCATTGGTATTTCTGGACATGTTGGAGTATCATTTTCTTCTTCCTCATCAATCCATTCAGGAAACAAATCTTGCCATTTAAAATAGTTGGAGACGCGTTCGAAATGGATAGGAATTATTTCTCCATGTGTATTCCATTCGCTAATATCAAATTCATCCATATTCACCATTCCAATTTTCATCCCTTTCCTTACATCATTCATGAAACTTGGTACTTGTATCTTGGTCGCATTCAGTATTCTTCTAGGCCTTGCCTCGTTTGGTTGAGTCTCTTCCAAGATTGCCTCCATCTTCATACTCTTTTCAATCTACAAAGTCAAATTTTAACAAATTGGTAATTGAGAAAGCAGATAACCTAGCATAGATTCTTTCAATCATAACCATTAAACTGAAAAAAAATTAATAATAATAATTTGGGTGGCTCACCTTACCTTGTGATGGCACTCTTGCAATGAGCATCGAACAAGAGAAGCTGCATTCTCAAAGTAGATAGAAGACGATGGCTGGAGAAAAAGACCAACATAGATAATCAGAAAGACTGCAAGGAAAACCAAGTTGATTCTGATTACCAAAGCCTTAGAAGCAGTGACCTTCATCATATTATGGAGACCAAGTCCTTCACCCATTTCTCAAAAGCAAAATTACTACACCAGGCAACTAAGTGGGCTCATATATATAAATATAAGCAACAACCTTTTATGACTTTAATTTTATATTATGTATTGAAGGAATTATTAAATATTTTAGATGACTAACAATTTTTAACAAGGGTTTGGCTTTAGTTGTTAGGGAATTTGGAGAGTGAAATTTGAGTGAAACTTAAAGGAAGTACCTCCATTTAAAGAGCTCCATCTGTCATCTCCTTGTATTTGAAATTTCCATTTCCTTCCCCTTAAGACAAACAGGCCGGAGCGAATGAAGCTTTTACCCATCAAAATTTGACATATTATTTGATAAATTTCCAAATTTACCCCTATCTTTTCGGCATCAATATTGTCTTGAATTTCGTTCCAATTTTTCTAAATCATTGCTACACGCAACAAGGAAAAAATGATATTCTCAGACCTTATTCATGGAATGGCCAAGTTAAAAAAAAAAAAAAAAAAAAAAAAAGGAAATTTTTTGTCTCGTTTAATTAATTTATTAAATATTTTTACCGTGTAGACTATGCTTATTGACCGAAAGAGGCCAATTTGAATGGGCAGAAATGGTAAAACAATAATTGGCAAACGGAACTTGGGTAAGTACGATAGGAATCAAGAAATGGACAGCTAAGGTGAGAAGGCCCATCAACAACCATTCGGTTGGCCCGTCGACTTCTTACATGCAATGAAATGTCACTATTATTCGTTACAAAATGTGAACGATTTTCCACGAATTTTTTAATTTATTATCACCAGTTGTGTTTTAAATTTGATTTAGTAATATAATTAGGTTTTAGGTTAAACATCACCTTATTACAACTCAACAAAAAGATGATGTAATGTTAAACATAACGTTGCTAAAATGCGAAAGGGTATGGTAAACTATCATAATTTTCACCCAAATGTCATCGTATTGATAATTAGGGAAACTAAGAGTGGGATCTTTTATTAGGCGAGTGGGCTATTATGTTAAATCATTTTGTGTAAAAAGGATCTTGACAAAAATTACATGGTAGACATTAGGTTCGCCTTCGCTTTCAGTCTGATGCACTTTAACGGGAGCGTGGCTGTCTAGAACAAAAAAGAAAAAATGATGATGAAATGCTGTGGCAATCGAGGCCAAATGGAGCACCTAATTAGACCAAAAAAATTGCGTTTTGTACGAATAAGATTCTATTAATTAGATAAAACTCAATAATAAAGACTAACGTGATAAAATTTTATTATTATCACATATCATATATATTTTTAGAGTGGTTAAAAATATATAAACGGTGAAATAACAATATAATTATATTATATTAATTATTATAGTATATCATAAGAAAAATAACAAATATTTTATAATTTTCTTAAATAATAATTACCCCTACTTTATCTTTTGTGACAAAACTCTAATAAACTTTGAGTGTTGTAACAAATAATTCTATTAAATTAATTTTTTAATTTTTTTCTTTTCCTGCAGTGTAATGATTATTATATTCCTCATTTTTATAAAAATATAGAAATAAAAAAATATATAATTTACAAAAAAAAAAAAATATCTTTTTTAAAGTATAAATTTTATTAATTAAATTTTTATTTTTTTTATATATTTTTTTTTATGTATTCTACCACAAAAAAGACAAAAACTTAAAAAACATTTGGTGAAAAAATGTTTGTTACAACTTTCAAATTTCAAAAATATTTTTATCATGAAATATAAAATAAAAAAGTATTTATCATTTAAGAAAATCAAAAAATAAATATTTGTCATTCTCCCCTAAATTGTATGCAAAATGTGTATACGTAATCTGCAAAGACATAACTTTTTCTCTTCCAATGATACTTAGCATGCAATGCGATGAAGCCCAGTTGATTTTCTTCGCACCACGAAACATCCCAACCTTTGAACCACAATTATTAATTAATTTGGTAACCATGACTTCGATGAGGCTGCACTGTTTAGAAAATCGGCTCCAATTACGATTAAACAACAACATAAACAGTACGAAAAACCACTCGAAAGGCACGATAACCCCCCACTCTGTCGTCGTCAAAGGGAACATCAATTGGAGAAAGGTGGCAAATAATCCCCATTAACTGTACCAAATCGTAACAACACCACTGTCACAATTTCAAAAGAATTAACTGCATCAAGAAATCATCTACTAATACGTATACAATCAAAAAAGATCCCATAATTTACTGAGCATTTCACTCTCTTCTTTTGAATCTGAATGTCATTGCTCTTAAATATGTTTCTTTCAAGGTGACAAATCCTTGTGTGTTACTCCAGAGAATGCTTTAAGAATTTGTTTCTCCCTTCGTGATAGAGGAAAGCGGGAGAGTCAGGAAGAAATTTACTTATAAGACATAAAGCCCGAACTGTGGTTATGATCCTAGATATAGGAATTTGCTCTCTTTCTTTATCCAGTCATATGGTCAGTCGGAGAATTCCATCCAACACCTCATCCTTTTGCAATCTCTTGAATGTGCTGAGAATGGCTTTTACCAGGTGGAATGAAGACCAGATCTTCCCAACCAGAGTTCTTCTCACTCATCTGCATCAGACCAAAAAGAAATAATTAGTAATTCATTTTTCTTTTCTCCATTACAAACCAACATCAGACACATTACCTCCATTTTCTTTAGAACATCTTCCAAACTCCCCACCTGTTTCAACAAGTTGAATAAATGGCAAGTACAACAACACCAAAAGAAAAAAAAGCACCAACATGAAACAGCAATTTTTTTCCATGATTAGACCAGTTAGATATTAGAAGAAAACAATTCAGAAAAATTTTACAATCTTCTGGCAAGACTGGCACTGAATGTCTAATATATTATTTCTCGTAGACTTATTTTACCCATCACATTTTCCTTATTTCTGGAGTACTTCCATCATTATGCTATATACGCATCAAATAGAAATGAAAATGATGGGGTACTTTTATACCATTATATGTTGAGAAACACCAGGTCCTCTTGATGCTCTAGAAACCTTTGAGAGTTCTTTTTCTATATCTTCCTGCACAGGAAATAGTAAGGAATACCAAGTAAGCAGGAACTTGTAGCTTTATCTTACCAAAATATTATGTTTCAACCAACACAATAATCCACAAGGAGACCCAGGATCAACAAACCTTTTGGAAATATACAGGGCAATAACGCTTGTTTTTCTTCTTCACTATCAGAAGTTCTGACTGCACACACAGACCTCATCAGAAAATTTATCTGGATGACATAAAGCCAAAACTCACAAGAAGAGATAAGCCTATACATGCACAATCCGAAGTTGAGTTGCCTAGTATGATATGGCCAACAATGTCTGCAATAGAAGTAAGTTGATGATTCTGCTCTTTTTCTCTTTAATAAAAAGAATAATAATACCAGATTGCGAGAATTTACTTTGCTTTTGTCCTCTTTAAAATGGAATCAATTTGGATGCATTAAGTTGAGTAATTAGAACCCATCCACAAAGCCAGTAGGTTAGGGGATCCTTACTACAATTACAGTAGCACAACACTTATTGAAATAACTAGTAATTTCATTGTATACATCTACCCCCAGAAAACAATATATATAAGGAATACTTCAGTTATCAAATCAAAATTAATTTTGGGCAGATTTTGCTGATCAAAGGTGCCCGAGAGAAAGAGGTTTCAATACACGAATAGGACCTGATTTAAATTCAACTATAACTTATCAATAAATTACCAAGAGGCAATATGCAGGGATATTGCATTTACATACACATGCCTGTATAATGCAAAGCCTACAATATAATGAGTTAAATAGTTACAGCTACTCAATTTATAGACCTAAGACCTAGTTCTAAATGCTTTCTGCATCCAGGGACAATAAAACATATTAATAAAATACCTGAAAGACAGGAACTCCATCAAAGCCAGTCTTGACATCAGCAGCTTTCAACTGTTAATCAAGAGAGTATTATTAGTGTCAATTTAATATTGTTTAGCAGAACATAGAACGTCGTGATTTAATCACAAATTGTTTTTATTTGGCACAGTCCTGATGAGACCTTAAATCTGAAATGAGTCAAATAACTACACTCTTTGATAGCATGTCTACAAGGGCTACATTTTTATTTGAAAATGTAGAGCCTACAAGGGCTACATTGTCAACTCTATACTTAAACAACCACCTCTTCTCTCTCTGTCTCTATGTCGTTCAGAAAATTTTGACTTTGACAATCGACTCATCTGATGAACTCACCTCTAACGCATTCTTTATTTGAACTGGATCAGGCAAAAAACGAAATGCAATACCTTCAACCTTCAGCATGTAAACCTATAAGACATAGAAGCTACAATTCAGAAGCTATCATTTTGTTTCAAGATAAGAAGTCAACAATGTACATTGTTTCTGAGAGAAAAAATCCCTTATTTCATTTTAAAAGATAAAGCTAACAGTGTACAAGATTCCGTAGAAAGCAAACAATTATACGTATCAAATAGGAAAGTGCAATCAACCTAACAGTTACACAAGGATGATGCGTCACAGAAGGACTGAACAATATCATAAGCTTAATGTTCCAAATTTAATCTCACATACTATAGTATAATTCTTTCCTAGTGACTTATTTTTGGCTCAATGATTACCCCACAATATCCCCATTCATTATACAGCAATTTGAAGGGAAAGTATAAAAATAAAAATCTGACCTGGTCAAGAGTAATAGGAACAACCTTAGCAGCACTTCGAAGCTCTCTCCTCCGCAACCGAGCCTGCAATAGCCAATAAGACCTTTTTTCTTTCAAAACAGAAAATAAGACAATACAAAACTAGAGTTGTAAGATTAACCTGAGCAAGAAATGATTCAGCATCTTCTTGTCGAAAGCAAAGCAATCCAATGGACTTGGCTCCATTTGGATCCGAGATAAGCACAAACTCATTATTCGAATTGCTAACGGTATAAACAGCCGTTCCAGCGAGGGTTTTGGCCACAAAATCAGGGCTAAGGGTTGCAGCAACTGCCTGCTTCGGCTGCGACAAAGAGGCAAATGGGGGCAGAAGCGGGCGATGAAGTCTGCTAGCTAGAGACACCGCCAGTCGCTTGGTGTCATCGAGACGGCTCGACAGTTCGTAACCTAGCCGGAGGCAGTTTTTTTGGACGAAGGTTGAAAGGGATAAGAGAGGGTTCGTTTGTAGTTGGGGTTTAGGGAGTTCCATATTCACAAAAAGAAATTATGTTCAATGCTTCACACAATCTACTGCGTTAACTACAAAGTTCGGTAGAGCTGTTCATACCTTCATCGTCTTCTTTTTTTTTTTTTTTTTAAATGAAAATAATAAATAAAATTCGGGAGAGAGGTAATAGTAATTGTTTGGGCCTCCATTTGCGATTTAACAACCCATTGTTGAATGGCCCAAAACTTTTCGTTTAAATTCTCCGTGTCAGTTTCTCTATATTTGTTTGGACAATTTTAATGACGAAATGGAGATTATACCAGTTATATTGATGAGCATTTATGCATTCCCATTTCTTTATAAAATAATAATTTTATCACGACATTTCGTGGGCTCTTCATAGTGGCTGAGATTCTCACCTCTTCCTGGCAAAACCCAAATCTTCTATATTTTAAAATTATCCTTGCCTCTCTTTTTGTTCGATTGCTTTGCCCATAGTTTTCACCACTTTCTCATTACTAAAGTAGGCCAGGAAATAAAACACATAGAAAACAGGCGGAGCTCCACAGTACTGGAATTGGAATGATACTATCAAAAAGTTTTAAGACCAGTTCAATCAATTACAGATTCAGTGCACGAGTACCATTAAGCTATTTATTAGTATAAATATTCATTTTTATGTTAGGCTATAGAGATGCCAATCCGTAGCTGTTCTCCATTAATCTCTTATAATTTAATTCCTAAAGAAATGATCGATTCAATAAATTGCACGTTTTGGAGCAGAGAATCTCGATCATACTGGAGGATTCAAAATTTTCAGCGAAAACATTTTCTATATGGTTACAATCTTTCTTTAATAAATTTTCATTACCTACTCAGTCACATGCATGGCCAGAATCTCACTTATACCTAATTAGTTCGGCTGCCTGCTTTTCAAAACTTTCAATCAAAATATATTTAATTTTTAGTAGCAATTTGCCTAATTATTAAATATCCCAAATCGTATCCTCGGCTTTTTAAAATTTTTATATTCCCCATCAATATGTAGTTTCAGTTAAAAAAACAAAAAATACTATAAGAAATCTTTAACTTGTTGCAATTGGATTGCAGACTCCACCTAGCAGTTGATAAAACGTATTGGCTTCTAACAATTGTTTGATCTAGCGATGCCTATTTGGGTCCCAAAAGGTATGGGGTTAACTCCAGTGGAGGAGGAGCTCAAATGTTATCTGAAGCGTTATGCCACTAGCAAAGACGGTAAACTCCGGTGGACCGAACTCAAGATAGCATTTCAAAACCTAGGATTGAATTTCAGCTGTTTCAGAGCCAAACGTGCCCTTCGACATGCTGATATGAATGTAGACGGATACATTGATGACGCAGAAATGAATGAGCTCATCATATATGCTAGTAAATGGGGATTGTCAGACAGTAAGCCATTTGAATGTTTTTGTTTTCAGACGATTGAATTGAAATATATTTAATTGCTTTTTTATTGCAAACATGCTTCTACGACTGCATGCCTGCCTAAATTAATATATATTAAGAGTCCTCCTCTGTTTTCTATTGTATCAGGGATAAATAAAGAAAGGAAGTCTTCAATATAGAGAGTTATGTCTTGCAACCACATCATAGAGAATGGTGGCCGCAGCCGAGTATAGGTTCGGCCCTGTAATTAACTTCCAATCAACGATTCAAGATCCTGTAATTAACTCTTTGTTCCAAATTACCATGCGTAAAAATGATTTAGGGTTTATGAGAATTCTTCGATCGATGCCACCACTGACCGCTGTTGTGGGTGTGTATATGACGACAATCAATATTTCACAACTATTGAATACACGTATACAATTTCTATTTAAAACCGATCTTGCCGAAGTTGAAAAGCTTACAACCATATATCTCCGCCATTAGATGATTTCAACGGATAAGATTTATTGACTAGATCAAATCAGTCTATTCGAATTTAAAAGATATAATAAATAATTTTAAATATTATAAACATTTAAAATTTAGAATATATAATATTATTATAAAGTTAAACTGATTAAGTTTCATGGGTGACCATATGAAGTCCATTACTTTTTATAAATTCAGTATTCCATTATTTTCTTGAATAATAATTGCTTTTATCCCAAAGTATACAAGCGCCAAATTATTCCTTAAATAGAGAATATATACATATCCAATTGTAATGGAGATATATGAGGGGAAATTGTAGACAAGCGATTATATATGTATGTTATCTGAATGAAATAACTTTGGTTAAAGAATTGGCTTGAATATCTAAATTGAAAATGAAAATTAATTATAGCAATGATTCTTTCACTTTTTCTTACAGCGGAGTGTATAATAATAATTTTAAAAAATAAACTAATATTGTTATTTCTCGACGGCACCAATGGACGTTTCCATCGCATGTGCAAGTTTTGAGTTTGGTCAATTCTTATTATAAATCTCTAATCAGGTAGCTCCAAGTGATTATAGATTAAAAAAAGAAGGCAATCATTATTTTTCTACAATTTTTGGAGTGTATATGGGTGGCAAGAGTCTTATCAATTAAGTATTCTGTGGTTCTTGGAGATGACCGCTTTATTTGTTGCGTATTTACACGCTCAACTATATATTGACAATGGGTGGATTTTTTTAACTTCAAGCTTTTTACTTCAATTTATACATAAATTTTGTTATTAATTATAAAATTCAATAGTATTAAACATACTTATTGACTTGTTAATATATTAAATATAATTTTTTTCTTCAAATTTCAATTATTAAATTATATTAAATTTCTTTAACTTTAATTTTTTACTTAAATTTAACCACAAAATTTTATTTATTAATTATATAATTATTAACTTGTACGTTAATATATCAAATATAATTTTTTAACTTTAGCTATTAATTATTAAACTGTATTAGATTTAACAGTTAAAAATTTGTGCTCAATTTAAATTAAAAATAAGTCAAAAAATCCCTTCCCATTAATATAATCACATTACTGTCGAACAATACGTATAAGAACTGTTTTCCTCCTCCCGTATTCTCACATTAATTAATTAGAAGGTTGAAGATAAGTTTGCATAGAACACAAGGCTTATAAAAGAAGACTTAAGAAAGGTTTACATAGTTTTTATATAAATTTAACACTACATCTACACCGTCCATACACATCACAAGCAAGCAAAGAAAACAACCATATAATATTTCTTCTTCCTTAATTTCTTAACTCCAAAACGCGCCCCGGTTATTCCAGACTCCCACCAAAACACGACTTTTAACAATCCTCGCGGGGTTTTCGATGGCAACACTATTAGTGATCTGGATAAGAGGGCGCAAATTTCGTACGCCAAAGAGCAGCTGAAAGACATATTTTGGCGTTATGACAATAACAGAGAATGAAGCTTTAGCCGTCAAGAGCTTCAAGACTCTTTTGAATATTTTGGAGCTTTCATTCCTTGCTGGAGGGCCAATAGAGCACTCCAATTTGCAGATGATAATGGTAAAAGATATACAAACGAAGATGAAGTTGATGAGCCTGTCAAATTCGCTGCCCAACTTGGTTACACAATCAAGTAGACCAATAATTTTGCCTTTAGAGCGGCGCATGTGTTAAATTTTGTATCAGATGCGTCGTTTTCAGGGTGTAGTTTGATGTCTTTGGAGAAATTTGAGTAACACTTGTAGCATGTCTTCCGTCGTAGGACTAGCTAGCAAGGCGCACGCACGCATGCATGGAATGTTTGCGTTTGAACACATAGTGTAAAACCTCACAAATAGATACATTTTCCTTGAAATCTAAATCTTTTCTTATCTTATTCTATAGCGCGCAAGCTGGAGGCGAGCGCACACACGCACATATATATAGTAGTAAAGTTTTCACACAACTGCAATGACATCTATTATACCCACACTTTAGATTGCCACGTGTCAAAGGTACGGGACGCCATTTCAATCACAAAGACAATGTGGCTAGTTACGATCATTCGACCTCATACTACTTTGCCATGAGGAGCCCTTTAGAAGAAATAATAAACATGGCGATGAAATTAGTACATAGAACATTCATATACAGAGGGTCAAGCACTTTCAAGTCGAATAGCCAATCCACCAATTAGAAAGCAATCATTAGCATGTAAGAAACATTCCACCGACAAGGCATTTCTTTCATGGCAAGGACTTATGAATTGTTCCCCTAGATGCATGATAAACATCTGTCAATAGAAGAATGACGTACGGTTACTTGAATGCATGGTCATTGGCTTTCCCTTGTCTGTAAAGAACGTGGATTTCAAAAGTCACGAGTAAGTGACACCTACAGGAATAATGGCGATCTGGTTGATTGTCTATAAATGGTAAAGACAGTTCAAGGTAAGGTATTTATTTAGTAACAAAAATGTCAAAAGGCTACTAAAATCACTGCTCATTCATAATTACTTCCGGCTTATTTTTTTCCATTCTCTTTCTTTTTTCATCTTTATGTACAGAACTGACTTGACCGTCTGCAAATTTTTGTCACAGAACCTCAATCTAGCACCCTTGATTATATTTTCAGGTGCTTGACTATATTTTCTTGTATTTGCAAAATATTTCAAGAGGAATTTCTTTATTTTTATTAAAATAGAGCGTGAGCATTTCTCATTTGGAGGTATAAATTCTATTTGTTGACTAAAATTTAGTTAAATATGATCAAATAAGTAGCGCAAGCAAAATTTCGACATTAATGTTAGTCAAAAAATAGATAAGTTTTATGAGAAGTTCGTATTACTAAATATTTTTTATAATTTTGTTTCTAAAATTAAATGTCAAATATGCTCATAAATAATTAGCTAGTTGTATATATGTTTACATTGTTGTATTTATAAAATAAAAATAATATTTTTTATTTAATATTCATAAAGTTAAAAATGATATTAGGAGCATTTTAGCAAATTTTATTTTGAAAATGCGAAACATTAAATGCATTTAGCAAAAATAATTTGAAGAATTAAATTATAATAATTTAACGTGCGGCCGTGCGGGTGAAATCTGGTTCTACTTAAGCGCATTCTTTTCTTTCTCCTTCTCTGTCTCTCTTTTTTTTTTTTTTTATTTTCAGCATAGCCCAACATAAAAATATAGTTCTAAATATTTTGTAATTTAAAATTTAGAAAAAAAAATAGTCTAAATATTAGTTTAATGCCGACCAGGATGCGAAACACGCCCTAAATGTACAAGGCCAAAAAATGTCAAGAGACCTGTTTCCCTTTCTCCCAGAGCTCCTCTGAGAAATGGACAGAAAACAAAATGAAACAAAATAATTAATTGCTTGAAAATAAATAGGGCAGAGTCCATTTTTGCATTATAGGGAGCCAAGTTATAATAATTTTGAAGTTATGGGGACCAAACTAAAAAAAGATTATTTTGTAAGACTGAAATGCATAATTATATATAGAATTTTAAAAAATTTTGGTAACCGAAAAAAAATATATAATAATATGATATAACCATTATTTTAGGGCATATTTTCTTAAAATCAATCATTGAATATGAAAAATAGCTAATATCTCATAATTTTTATACTTTAATAAGTTAATAACTTAATTTTGTAATTTAATTATTATTTATTAAAGCGAATACTTCATTTTAAAACTGATTTGTTTTGTTTTGTTTCATAAACAATTTTCTCACCAACTGCAAGTCTATTATGGTGGGGATTAAAAACTCTCCAAAGTCAGTCATGGAAAACACTTTTATCGCATTATAAATTCCTCGACATCGGAACTTATTTTTAAATTTTAACTTTCAATATTAAATGAGCACAACGTATTAATGATAAGAATTAGAGTTAAAATCTTCATATTAAAAATAATTAATACACAAATTAATTTAAAATTCATTAACTCAATTAATGAACAAAGGCATGAAAAGAACTACGATTAAATATATCATAATCAATCAAATATGTTTACATGAAAATTATTATCCCTTTAAGATATTCTTTAGCTAGCTAGATTTTAGCAAGAGAAAGCAAACTTTTAGTTAATGAAGCACAAAACTTTAAATCATGTGGGAGATTTGGGTTTATCAATTATAACATATTATCTTAAAAATATTAAATATTCACACTTAAACTTGTCAGAGAATATATGTTTTTAATTATATGTCATGTCTTGGCAATTTTTCTACTGTTTTTTTTTAATATGCCTTTGGAATAAGGATTATGTCTCCTTCAATGATCTGCTTTTCTTTTCTTAAATGTATTTCCCTCTTACAGGAGATTTTTATTAGAAGAAAAATTATATATGTCATGTTCTATCTTATCAGATATATAAAGTATAACAAGTGTAATTAAGAAAGTGAATTGCGAAATATAATACTTTTACACATGAAGGCAGCAAGATTATCTTTAGAATACTTTACCTAATAGAATAATTAATTTAAGAAGCCGACTCTGTTAGGCAAAGGACATTTTAAATTTAACTTCATCCACTTTCAATTGCATAGGAATTGTCAAAGACTTGCCTTTGCTACTCATAAAAGCAAAATTTTTTTCTAGCTTCAAGTTGGACTTCTTCAACAAGGATCTCTTTACCGTGAATGCTTTACATGTCAATTTATTCTTCATCAATAAATAAATCTTAAGCCAAGCAATTATCTTTTTTTTTTTTTTCTTATTAATTTTATAAACAGCAAGAACAATTATCTTAATTTTCTACAATATATTGTCTAGTAACATATACCAAATGAGCAATTTTTTTTTTTTTTTAATTTTCTGTTTTGGGACAAATAATTAATCCAACATGCATGTGTACATTTGGGAAATCCGCTAAAGAAACTTGGATAAATTGGAAGAGAATTAACAATGGTTACGTGAGTTTAATTGGTTTATGTGTGGGAACAAACTGAATAACAAGGGATCTGATAACCTAAAACCTTATAAAGGCCTCATACTTTAATTATAACTGATAAATTGAAGTAAAAATTAAAATAATCAAATCAAAGAAATATGTTATTTTTTTAATAATTTCATACATTTAAATTTCACCTCACTTTGTACACAAAAATAAATTAATTTTTTTTTAAAGCTAATGTAAAGGAAATTAATCCTTAATCTCATACTTTTACCGTGAAACACTAAATCAATCCAACTACCTTCTTGTGATTAATGATTAATGATTAATGTAAAGGAAATTAATGATTAGGGGTGACAATAGTAAAATATGTCTCATTTCGAATATTTATTCAATATAAATATAATATAATTATTACATGATTATCCATTTAAATACGATTATTTATTTAAACATGCTTATTCATTTAAATACGATTATTTGTTTAGACATGTTATTTATTGAAACACAATTACAATACGATTATTAATTTAAATCTATTTAAATTATATTAAAAGAGATTATAAAATAAATCATACAATTAATTAAATTATAGAGAAATTTAATTATTAGAATAAAATTTATCTTATTATATTTTATTATTTTTATATTTATTAAATTAATATTTATTTAAATATTATCTATTTAAATATAATTTTTCGATTAGACATGATTATTTATTTAAATACTTTATTCGATTAAACACAATTATTCAATTAAACATAACTATTTGATTGGACACAATTATTTAATTAAATATAATTATCTATTTAGACACGATTATCTATTTAACTAATGGTGTCTTAAATAAATAAATGAGTTCAAAAAATTAAATACGAATTTAATATAATTATTATTCATTTGACATAAATATGATTTATTTATTATTCGAATCAAAATTTTTAAATTTAAATTTAATTAATCGCTTTATATTCGTATTAAATAATCTTATCATAAATCAAATTATCATAGTTCCTAATGACCACAATAAGGTGATTTTGATCTATTGACATAATTATCATTTAATCTATTGCTTTAAAATATTTGTAAAAAGAACTGTCAATTTGTAACTTTGATTCCAATCTCAAAACCAACGGACGACTATCATCAACGTAATTTTTTTATTTTTTATTACCTCAGGCATTAGGATTACAAACAAATTTTATTAGATATTATCACCGATGGATTCGAAGTCAAGATTTTCTCCTGATCATAAAATTATATGTCATTAAATGCAACAGATAAAAATAAAGTCGTAATATTTATTTATTGACAATAATTTATTTATACAAATCAATGTCATCTATTATAATATTATTATCTTCATATATATGTATATATTTTTAATACAGTAAAGGACGAAGGAGTTTATTTAAGGATAGCTTATAAAATTTGGCATGTAATATCCTATTTTAAAGATTTCAACAAGACGAATGGAACATATATTGTTTACTTGACAATAATCTCCGCAATTTTAACCAAATTTTATTATTTTAGAGTTAAAATTATATGTAAAATCGTTTCAAAATTTCTTAATATAAATTATAAAAGTTTTATCTTTTTATGGAAAATTTTGATTTAATTATTGTTTATTTTAATTTTTTATTCTAAATTTTAAAATTTTATTAATACGTAAAATATTCAATTTGCATAATTTCACAAAATAACGTAATTAGAGGTATTTTAGTTTTTTATTATATTTTTAGATTTTTGTCATAAAAGGATTTTAAACTCTCGTTTTTGCCATCATCTCATTAGTAATAAAACTATCTTTTTCTTTGAAAATCTTTAACGCATTTTCTCAACGTTACTTTTTATTTTGCAAAATTTTTTTTCTTATATTTTATTTTTTTGCCTTTCACAATTTTTTTTTCTTATGACTCATGTAATAATAATAATAATAATACAATACTATTACAATCAATTTAAACATACTGTTTCTATAAAATTTATATTCTTAGAATTACTAGTAGATAAAGATGTATAAAAGAAATAACATATGAGTAATGCTATGATAACAACTTATATTTTAATATGTTTTAACTAAAGTGTATGATGTGAAAATTATGTAATTACAAATAAATAAATCTCAAGTAATTTGATAATTATAATTTATAACAGGGAATTAAGGATATAATAAATATAAATAATAAATAAATCATATGCATGTTATTATTCCTAAAACTATAGAAGGGCATCTTTTGCCCAATCCTCTTTCTTCCTTTCTCCTTGTGGATGAAAATAATAATTAATTCTTAATTTATGCTTTTTCCTTTTCAATCAGATAAGCATCATCGGCAAAAAAACAAGATTCTTTACGTTATTTATTGATTGCTTCTAAAATTCGAAGTTATCATTAAAATGCATGGGTTGTCTATTTGTTGGACTTCAATTTCAGAACCAAAATATTCTTGTGAACCGGCAGTGACATATATAGGATCGTTTTCCATTTGCAACTTTATTAATCACCAAGTAAAAACATCAATTAAAATATACCATTTTTTTATATCAAATTTTTGGAGTTTATTTAATTCTTTACATGAGATATGGTAGGATATACATGTATAATTCGGTATTAATTGAATTGAAAATATTGTTATTGAATTAAAATTTTCAATTATTGTACTTGAAACCAGTAAACTATGGGATAAATGACCTATCAAACCGGTAAATTATGGGGTTATGTTTTATGCAAATCTTTCTCTTAATTTCATGTGTACGTGCGGCTGTGTTGGGATGTGCTTTTCAAGTTAAGGACATGTATGCATTCAACTTTGGGCCAATTTAATAAATACTCCTATTATTTATAATTTAAAAGAAAAAATACTTCACATAGAGAGTGGGTCGTACGCAAGGCTCCAACCACCCACCAGTCTATAGGAGTGGCTACCAATTCAATTGGGTCCTGCTTCCCATCTTTAAGGACAGAAGAAGCTTTATCTTTAACCACAAAGTAATAGGTGTAATGTTTTTATGCCCCGCCAACAAATTTTGATAAGGTATAATTATAATGATAATTATTATTATTATTATTATTATTATTATTATTATTATTATTATTCAATGAAACCTATCAATTTTTTCTGCTCTTTAATAGTATTTGAAATGACATTCAGACAATGACTTGAAGGCCTTTAAATACGGGGGACAACGGACGAGTGATTGATTGCACTTGTCATTACAAATTTACATAAATATAAACGTTAACTAATAAAAAAACAATTCTATATTAAAATAAAAAAAAAAAAAAAAAAAACTAATGTATATCTCCATTCCTATTTCTCAATCACCTTTCAAAGATTTTTTTCATATTTAATTTAACCGTTCACGAGATAACATGAAGCCACTGCAAACAATAAATATTAAAAATTGAACTGATTTTCGAGATGAATCTCACACTTTCCTTAGTATATCTTTGATAGGTCACCATTCAATCATCCAACCCAGCAGAATGGAAACCAGCGTGGAACTCTTATATAACCTGCCACAGCAAATAAGAAAGAAAACAAAGAAAAAAGATGAACGGAGAAGCTAAACAACAATGATAAATTAATTTTTGAACAGGTTCTGGAAATGTAATTTTACTTCTTCGATATATATATAAATATATATATATATATATATTCGCAGATCCCTTAGATTAGTCAATAAATTTGAACTGATTGCATTTCCATACCTAAATTTTAAATAGTAATCAAGCACAAGTAGTCATTTAAATTCTAATTATGGAGTTATCCTCGATGTTAGTAACTTAAAGCATGCAAATGAAATCACGATAAAATGACTCAACATATGATGACACAAAATTCCATCTTCAGTTTCAAATCAAAAATGGCAAAAGTTGAAATCAGAACAAACCTCAAAAGCTCCGCAACAAGCATGGGCAGGACCCATTCCCTCTGTATCAGGGAGGGTCAATCAATATAGTCTACCTACCACCTTCAAACATCAATTTCCGGAGGCGGCAGTTTCCAGAAATTCCACGAATTAAAATCCTCCTGTCCCAATTAAGAAAAAAAAAATGAGCACTCCAAATAACGGTTGATGAAATCTGAATATTCAGGCAAAATACAGCTGACATTGAACAAAGAATAGATGTCAATGGTGGATGATATAGAATTGTATATATAAAAGTATATATACCATGGCCCACTTGCCGTTGGCACCAATATTCATATTTTCCAACACAAATATCCAGTCATAAACAAAAAGGGAAGCCAGAAAGTGAGCTACTGAAACCAAATTGATCTCTGATATCAGGCCATATTTTATGACTGAACCTGAACTAAAACAAGCTCAGAATTGAGAAAAGGCAGAAGTAAACCTGTTCTGCAGAGTTTGCAGGCGGAAACATGCCATGAACAAGAGCATGAAGTGAATTATATGATTTAGTGTCAACACGTCGATTCACAGCAATCTGACCCTGAAAACCTTGAAACCATCAGAAGGAATATTTGGCAACAATTGCCAGTATCCAAGAAACTAAAGTTTGTCATCTGTTAAGAACTGAAGCCTTAATTACCTTGGGATTAATTGTAAAGATCTTTCCTCTAGGGATTCCAACCTTAAGGTAGCTGATTTCATCAGTGTCTCTGTTCCCAAAACCAGCATAGAATGGGTTGCAATCGGAAGGAAACAATGCCCTAATATCCTGGCAATAAGAAATTTGCATACATTAAAAGACTTGTCAAATAGGAACACAAACTGATATGGAGCATCTAACTAATAACAAAATATCTAGCAGAATCAGAAACCTTCTCAATGGTCTGCATAACAGCAAAGACATCAGACTGAAGGAGTTGTTGAACGTATTAGGCTAGTTTTGGAATTATTTTCATTGTCCATATTTTATTTGAATTAGGGTTTATTTTCTTATTAGAGTCTTGTTTGAGTTAGTCATTTTAGTTAGTTTTGACATTCGTTGTTATTGTTAGAGTAAGAATTAATTCCTTGTTGGAAATAAATCATTTTCTCTTCAGGTTCTACAAATACTTTTCAGTTTAGAGTCATCGTTGAAGATTATTGAATAAAGTTTTAAAGATTTTCCCCAATTTCTTCAGTTTTTACTCTCCTTGCTTCTGGAGTTTCTCCTCTTTCTCCAAATTTTCTCCCCTTTCTATTGTTTCTATTTTGTTCCTATTTGGTGAGACACAAGCTTATTATACGCAATATGAAAAAAATATATAATATCAAGGGAGCTAACCTCTAAGCACGATATCTTGAATTCATGAGGAGCCCTTCTTATAACTGGGGAAAGAAAATGTTTTGGTTGTGTCAGAGTTTAACGTGGAATTGCTACTAGAAACATTCAAGATATACAGAAAAAGTTGTTATCAGCTAATATAAGTACCATAAATGCAGAATCTACCAATTACCTTCTCGAAATAGAGATGGAAATAGCCCATCAGGTGAAATCACAACAGGACCATCAGGTAATGCCTTTCCATCCTTTAAAATTGAGAGCATAAAATTGTTAGACAGGAAACGAAAAGATAAAATAAGCATAGTGTTTAAACTATCTTGAATTTTTCAAAATTAAAATGAGGATTAAGCATAAATTTTGTCTATTTCACCTGCTTTAGGTTGAATAGAAATTGCCTAGTATGATAAGCCTGAGAGATTGCACGTGCACTAAGGAAAAGCAATTGATACCCATTTTCCTGCAAGCACACACAGCACATTCTGATATGTTGATGTTGTCCAACGTCATAATTCATGTGCATGCATGTGGCACTTTTTGGCATTTTAAGATTCTGAACAATGAGATTTAAGATTGGAGCATCAAATAGCTAATCAAATAGAATGTGTCATTGTGAATGGTAAACCTAAGATCTAAAAAAAAGCAGCCTCCAATCCTATAGCGTTGATTGCACCCATCAGAATATTGTTCCTGGGCAGTGAAGTGTGACTGGCAATGAAATACTGTGAATCACTGATATGCTCAAACAAACATACAGATGAAAATGCAGCAGACCTTAATAGCTGAAAATAAAGGGGCAACGCCTGTTTGTGACCAATCCATCCCAACCAAAGGCATGAACTGACCCAGAACATCTGATCTGTAATAAGAATGCAAAATAAAGGGTGTCAAAATAATTGGCAAGAACCGAGGCCCTCAGCAAAGAAAAAACTTGAGAAAATAATCGGTTCACAAACAAAATCAACTGCAATAATTTCAAGGAGTGAAACGTAGTTATGTGATGAAAGTTGATTCCAATTCTTAGTGAACCAAGAGTCAGATCATAGACAAGAAGGAAAATTAATTTAGGACAAGACATCATCAAGCTCTAAGCGTTCATAATATCCAAAGAATTCAAAAACAATATCCACTCAGTTCTTTAAAAGCTAATGCTAAAGCCACAGACTTCATTAACAAAAGTTATATAAAAGTATAAATAAACATAAATCTGACAACTATGATGCAGAAACATAACCTATATGTGCCTTCTAAGGTCCATTAGCACCAGAGTCATGGGCAATTAGAAATCTGAGTCAGTATACCTTTCTAGGGCTACATCAGCTAAGGTTTTAGGATAGTCAGGATTTTCCTTGTCTATTAATAAAAACAATATAGCATGCAAGCAATCCTCCATATCATTTCATTGTTTCATGTCGTCTGTAATTTTTTTTCCTGCTAAAGGACTAACGCCAATCCTAGCTCATAGGCAGGTCCCGTACCAAGACTTGGGATATACTGCCCAAGCAAGCTGGGTGCTATGATCAGGCTTCAACTAGCTGAGAATGGTAGCAGGTCCAAAACCAAGAATCAGGGTCTATTGCCCTCAGGCTTAACTACCTAAGCTAGCTGAGCAGCATGTTCAGTTTATAATTACTTGAGGACATGTTTTACATACATATTTCTAAATAATTTAGTTTCTTCTTTTGTATTTGTTTTTACTGGTCAACCCACGAGGTTTGGGATGAGCCCTTCACAGAATTCTCCTCCCTATGGGTCAACCCTGCCTTTTGAAAGGAGGGATGGGTAGCCCTTCACTAAAAAGGCCAGTAACAAATAACTTAGTTTTCTTCAGGTGTTAAGTTCCTACAAGCCACATATGGGTCGTAGGTACAGCTAAGCAGTTTTCTACTTGATTAAAATTATATTGAAATGTAACAAATGAAACTTTATTATGCAAATTATGAACTTATGTCAAAGTCTTTTTGAGACATAAAGTGAGAAAAAATCTCATTTTGCATTAGAGAATACTTAAAAAACCTTACTTTGTAATTGTCCCATCCACATCTGAGATTACGATACTTGTGTTCCACTTCCACAAATATATTCTGGCATCAACCTGTAAGTAATGCAATGTAATCCCAAAGAACAATCAGAAAACAGAATATGATATGTAAAGAAAATAACAAAAAGTTCAGAGTTAATTTGAGCGCCTAGTATGGGGTAAGAAAGGGACCTGCTGCTTTCCCAGCATTGCAGTGAAGAATGTAAAGGTTACAGTATTCCTTCCTTCCTTTAGATTCAAGGACAGCAGCTGCTCAGAAGTTGGAGTTAATGCCTTAATCATCTTCTTCACCACATTGGGCTTACACAAACTTTTAGAGTCATTGATGCTCTCAGAAGCAACTCCGGTATTGGAACTTTTGGTATCACTCAGAGCTGGCTGCATAGCCTTACCAGAGCTTGATCTTCCAAAACAGAAAGGCCAAAGACTCCAGCTTCCAGCAGGGGAAACAATAGATTCTTTAGGATCCCCTATAAGAGATTTGTCAACTGGGTCAACTGCTATCATGCCTTTTGATTCAAATATTTTTTAATTCCTAATACAACCATTCCTAGAACAATTGAAGTCACCACATCCCAAGGGAAGTAACCGTCACCAATCCTGACAATAAGCCTATCATTCTTCAAAACTGCAGGGCCTAGAGAAGTAAATTCATCTACGTCTAACTTTTTAGCATCAAATGCTTGAGAAGCTGCATGAGCACCCATTCCTTTATATAAGAAGTGTTTGCAAAGAGATGTCTCCGCATAAAGCAGAACATATTTGACTTTCTACAATTTTCAAACTAGTAAAAAAGGAAATGTTTCTATTTTGTTCTCAGGCACAGCTGTATGAATCCTATACACTATAGGGAATACATCATCAAATGAAGGTAAGGATAAAAACCTGATTATTCTCATGGATTGAATACTATAGTTAAGTTATCACTAGACCTAAAAGCTTAAGCTTGAAGGTAAGGCCCAAAACGTGCAAGGTTAGGCTAGTCAAATTGATCCAAATATCAAACACAAACAGCTCACTTAGCTCTGTTTGAATACAAGACATTAGGACCAAAGTATCATAATTTCGAATAATCTATAGATTAAGTGCTTGGCATATTCAAACATAAGATCTTAATGTCAAAACTTCTTGTAATACCAGGCTAAATTACCGCCTTACCTAAAAGCTTAACCTTGGAAGTAAGATCTCAAACAATAGTATTTAAGGTTTAACAATTATAATTTTATATTGCAAAAACTATCAGGAATACTATAGCTCTGTGGTGAATTAAAATTTAGAAGTAGAACAATTTAATGTCAGTGAATTCCAACTGCCAAGAAAAGTATTATACAATGGAAGTGTAAAATGATATAAGAATGACTATTGCACTTCTCTTACCAACTGCAGGATTGGAAAGAAAATTAGGCTGCTCCTCTGAGATCTGAGCATCCTCAATTTTAGCCTGTTCCTCCACCAAATATAGTTCTCTATCAGCATCTGACTTCATGCAGCTAGAGTCATTTTCCTTGAATAATGTCCACTTCAAGGATTCAGAATTTGAGTCCAATGAATGGCTTAGAGGATGGTGAGAGTCAAGTACACCTAATTTGATGGTGGGTGACCTCATATTTGGCAATGATTCTACCAGTCTCACAGCTTCCTCATCAGCCTTATGACTTCTATGAATATTTATGGGACTAGACATTACTTTCAGGTCTTCTGTTGAGTTTTCAACATCATTCAACTGGTTGTATTGACCAAAAATGTCTAGTGATGAACAAGACTCATCATTCGTATTGACTGACCCATTCATTTCCTTAATGCCTTCAGCACAAAATTCTGGCCTATCACCTCTATTTAGACAATCTGGAGAACTTGAATCCACACACTGAACCTTACTAAGTTTAATTTCATCAAGATCACTAAAAAGGAACTGCTCTTCCTCTGAACTCTCCAAGAGTGAATTGCTTACAGCCTTTTCTAGCACACTATCAGTATAAAGTTCTTGAGAGTCTCCAGTAGACTCCACAAACTGACAAAAGTCATTAATAATATCTTTCCCTTCTCGAACATCATTGGGAATGGTGCAAATATTTTTTGAATTAACCACTTCAATTGAACAAAGATTCTGCTCAACACTGGCCACATGAGCAGAGGATGCTGGAATCTTTGAGGGTTCCTTCAGGTCTGACCCATTATACTCAAACATAGCTGGTTGCAACTGATCAGAATGATTCTTGTAGAGTGCCACAGGTTCCTTCTCCAATTCAATATCATTAGCTGGCTCAACATCTGTGTCCTGATGAAGACTTTCTAATAACTCAGTCTCAAGAAAATTAGAAAAGAACGCAATTCACGACATTATTTCTAACTCAGTTTATGGCAGTTACCTCACTCTACAAATTATTAAAATATTTAATAAGTTAAAAAACCAATATATTTTAAGACTATATATTGCTCAAAAGTTCCTCTGCAACTAGTATTTGAAATCATGGTAAAATATGTACCTTGGGTAGTAGTTCAGTTGTCAAATGCCGAGTTCCCAGGTGAACATGTACTTCACCACATCCTCCATTACCAAGGTACAGTGTTTCCTGAGTTTTTTCATTGGTACCATCCAAACCAAGAATACTGCTTTCTGATGTTCTGCAGTATACGAACGGTTGAGCCCTATCTGAGGCAGTCTCAGTGGAAATTCTACAACCTGATAGGGCAGCATCTTTTTTATCGCAAGCCTGTTCTTCATCAAACTGCTTTCCACAGCATGCTTCAAGGTCATTTTCAATTTTTGAATCAAGACAACTCTGGTCCTCATGCTCATCACCATAAGCATTCCTTACACCAAATTCATCAATTGTTCTTGATATTTCAGATATCATACCAGAGTTCTCTTCCAAAACACTTCCATTGACTTGTTTCATGGTTCCTATACAAGATACTCTTGCGCTCGCTTCTTCAATAGAACTCTCTAAAGTCTCAGAGCTAAAGTTAGAGCTTCTGGCCATTTGCTCATTGGGTGAAGCAATTTCCTCATCAAGTATAGGATGGTAATTCCTATTCTGTCTGTCATTATGCACATACGAGTCCACATAGGTTTCTTCATAATTAACCTGAATATCTTTTGCCACCATATTGTCCAAAACATCATGAGCTGAAGCGCATGAAACATTATCTTTCCAGGACTTATTAGAGGCCAAGTTGGTAGACCACTTAACCTCCAAGAGGTCAGCGGCAATCTCAGCACGTTCCAGTGAACTTAGCCTTAACATGTCAGCATCATCCTGTCCCTCCTGATAATTACCCCCCTTTCTTGACCTCCTTCCAAAAACAAGCCCAAGAATCCTTGCCCGTCGTGAACCAGTCCTATCCCAACTCTTTGCATAGCAAGCAGCAATCTGGTCTTCTGAATTCAACTTATCAGCATCATAATCGATACTTTTGGACTTCATTGGTCTCCTATTACTATTGGACTGCCCATCTGTCTCATCACCAGAAGAAGAAGGATATACTACAGTTTCTCCTTCTTCAATATCAAACTGCTTCACGAAGTAAGCTTCCCCTTTATGATCAAGATACATGTTGAAATTTGCATCAACTCCATTAACATTAATATTAACCACCTTCTCTTTTGTCTTGAGAACACCCTGAAATTTCCCAAACCGGACGTACCAAGGCGATGATTTGAAGCTCCCATCTGGTTGTTCGACAACAACGATATCCACGGCTCCCCCAAATGGGTGAAAGGGCCCGGAAACCGTGTACACACCCTGGGATATATAGCTGCCTATCCTTCCCACGGCACGCATCCTCTTATATTGAGATTTCTCAACCACCCCCGATAACAAAACCTCAATATCGAGTCATAATTCAAGAACCTAAGAGATCGTCGCCACAAAATTAAGAGGCTTTAATTGGTTTGAAACACGAAATCTAAAATCAGATGCAGTAAAAATCTCTCTTAATATCTCTAGAAATTAATTCCGATGCCCCCTAGATCAGAAACATCAAAATCAGAACATAAATGAACCCCCCAAATTGATCACAACTCAAAATAGTTGCTTTTTAGCTCAAAACAACTGCATATCATGTAGATACAAAAATTTCCTAAAGAATCAAAATAAAGATGAGAAACGGTCGAAACTCATAAATCATTCAATGCTCAACAACTCAAATGAAGCAAGACAAAAAAAATGCATTAATCAAAGACCATCCCCAGCTCAACAAATTCCAGGTCTCTCTGTCTCAGAAACAAAGCCCAAACAAGGAAGGTTTACGACCAAACAACCCAACTGAAAACAAACCGTTGAGAAGAGAAGGGCAGTTGGGGCTATTCAATAAAAGCATATTCGCATTTAATTTTTCGAATGTACCAAAGTGTAATCATTTAAATCCCAGCAGATATAAGACAGCAAATTTTATTTTATTTTGACCATTTATAAACGCAAGCAAAATAAAAATAAATTATGGAGAAGGAAGACAGGACTAGAACCTTGAGATGGAAATGTCCAGCTTCCAGTTCTCGACGAGAGACGGGGCAAGGCTGACAAAAGTTTTTTCGCGATCTCAACAGAAAAAGGTATCGAAATTCTGTAATTTCTTGGAAATGTTGACACGTAAGCAGGGGATGTCTTTGGAGGAAGTCGATGCATGACATGTACAGTTGTTAGAGGAAAATTTGTGGAACCAAGAATGTCGCAGGTGGTGCCAACTCTACGATCATCTAAAATTTGATCGAATAAAAATTTTATTCATTAAATAATTTATTTATTTTTTTAATATAACTACTTTATTACTTTTTTAATCAATATAATTTTACAAAAGTATATGTTTGATTAAAGTGTATCATATTATTTTTACAAATTTTTAATCAAATTTTAACAGCAGATTTTATTATAATACATTTAATTATATGGTATATTTTTATAATTTTGTGGATCATTTTAATATAATTCTTAATATTTATTTATATTGTAATTCTCAATTTATAATATTTGCAATAAAAAAAAAAAGAATTGCAATAAAAGAATTAATACAATCGTACTTTCTGAATTCGCCATAGCTTAACCTTTGAATGTGATCCACAAAATACTACTATTACTACGGCGGTCGGCTATACACTGGCCAGATACTCACCTCTTTAAAATATATATCCACAGATTATACAGCACCTGTCCTGAATTAATTAAGATTATGTACAGGGACTACAGCACCTTTCTTGAATTAATTAAGATCATGTACAGGGATTATATTGTAGTGGTACTAAGTATAAAATAAAATTTTGACTGTATCAGGCTCTTACACTTGAATATACTCCAAAAAATTCGAATCCAAAACCAGCACAAATGTCCTCCAAAAATGGAATCACTCGACTACACTCAATGGGTGCGAGTAGCATATTTAATGTATTACTTTCGTGTAAACATATTTATAATTGGAAGATTTTCGGTTCAATATTTTTCTAAATTATATACATATAAATAAAAAAAATAAAAAAATAAAAAGTTGAGCTTAAAATAAAGTTTTGGATAAGTGGATAAGATAGTAATATTTGAGTAACTAAATTTTTATATTATTTTAATAAAAACAAATTTCTTCATTTGTATACTATTAAATATGATCTTACTATTTATTAAAAAAATAATTTTTTTTGTAATATTCATTTTCCATTATCCCAATATAAAATAGAAATACATAAGTTAAAACTTAAAAACTCAAAGGACGTGATACATATTTGATTCAATACAAATAAATAAAATGGACTTTATATTCAGAAATTATAAAAAAATTTCATGGAGAATTATTGTTATGAATCTTCGCTAGGATTTGACGATCTAGTACTAATAATAAATTAGGGAGCTTAAAAGGATATTATTCTTCTCTTCCGAAACAAAAATGTTCAGAAAGGTTCAATAATTTCATCTCAAAAGGAACAACCAGGAGGCTAAAAAGAGAACAGCTCGTCTGCATGTAACTATTACAACACAAGTTTAGATTTTGTTGCCATTATTAGAGATTGCAACTTTGCAACTAGTCTTAGACCTTGGGCTTAACAGTTACACATATCTATAGAGTGGTCCAAATCCAACCCAAATGAAGTTTAGCATTGTTTCCAATCATTTGGCCCATTTTAAACCCACCAACATTCCTTTGTGAATTGCTAATTCAGATTATCTAGTTGTAGTTGAGCCGGCGTTATTAGTTTGGTATAATTCGGCCAGGATTTATGGCGAAGAGTCCGTACAAATTCAATGTTCAGGCTGCGGTACCACACTGCCCTCTTCCTCGGACATCTCTTTTCACAGTCTAGTTTTGTAGTTGTGTAGACAGATTTAGTTTTTCCAGGCAATTAATGAGTTTGAATGGTTCAATTGAACTGTTTTCATAACATATCATTGACATTGCATGGGGAAATTGAATTGTGAAATACGAAAAAGAAATCGAAACTCATAACAAGAAGCAGTTGTTCCTCTTGAAGTCTCAAATAAAAACATCATATATGGCAATTTTCATCCTGAATATGCTAAGTTCCTTAGACAAATTGTCACGGTGGGGATGCCTGTATTGTATGTTCGCAGAAATTGGTGTGTGCTTTGTTAATAAAGAGACAAAAAATCCGGAACACAAGACAACAATCAAATTTTCACGTTGAAAAGAAAATGATAATCGTGTGGAAGATGATGAAAGCAGATATGACGCTGTGCTAACTTTTGGTTATTCATGTTATGAGCTCTTTTGCCCTTTTTTTTTTTCTTGATCTCTCTCTCGGAGAAAAGTAATGGTCTCCATATTGCTTGGAACAGAACGACTTATAATTTTAACGCGGGTAACGTGATTGTTTTACGCATTCAATCATGAGATTTTTCTTCCTTGAGCCCAATAGCAATTTTCCTTTGTGATGGGCTTCATTGCTTGATGGAAAAGGCAATACATTTTCGATCTAGTGGGCAATTCCAACACAATTGAATCTTAAATCCAATTAAAAAATAATTATTATTTTAAGCATGCAAATGTTCACACAAACACCCGAACGATTGGTCATTGTGCCCTTTTGCACTTTCAAAATAGCTTTTTTGTGTGGTGGTTGAAAACAATGAAAGCACTTTAATGTTGATGTGGGGTTTTAATCTGGTGAGATGGTGGATTCAATTATCATAAAAGACTGTCTTAAAAAAAGCTCGTTCAGTCAATTTCCCAAATCATTACAACTTATCATTCTACACATGGTATTCATAATCCAAATAGAAATAAAAGCACACAAACTTGTGTTTTTGATAAACAATATTAGAGCAAATCACTTCCCCCATTTCTGTAATCGACATCTATAATTGTTTCTACTCGGTACCTTGTATGAATTCCAAAGCCGTCAAGTCATTAGACACACAACCACAGACACTAGAATCTCAATTATATCAATTCCTTTTTAATTTACAGTCCCTGCTCATCACTGTTTCTTGTACAACTAGAAATAGTTTTGGTTCTTTCTCCTTGCATTTTCTTTTGCGGACTGCAGATAAAAGGCCTTTCGTTTTCCTTTTAGCATTACATTGCTAATTTTATGTATCTATACTATTTGACGGTACTAAATAAACTATGTCTATAGTCTCATTCATGTGGGTCTAATTCGTTTAGAAGATCTCAATTTAGATGTATTAGTAGCATTGATTTTTTACAGCAGTCTTTTGTTTTCATATAGGGTCTGTTTGTGGGGTGATGTTTCAGTCAACCGCTTTGCGTATTAGGCATGGCGTTCCTAGTTAATTAGCTAGGTTTAAAGTGTAATTAGGGAGACATTGCATTAATCCTTATCAAATAAATCGGCCATTTTATTGAAATCCTATCAAAGATGGGCTCTGATTAATAAATGTTAATTGTAAGTATGAGTAAAAACAAATTGACTCATTCCCACAATACACTACATCGACTACACCAAAAATAATAAAAAATATATTGTGAATTTCCTATAAAGTGGGTTGGAATTGCTCGACTTTTATGGGGAATACAAGGGATCTTATGGAATGGAAAATATTAAATAGATTTCAATCCTCTATATTATAACACCATTCAAACTTTCAACTGCTCACGGAGTCCATCACTATGTCTATCCTGAAAGCGTGAATGTCGAATAAAAGCATATATAGATAGTCATAATTCTTGAATGGAAAAATATATTAAATCCCTCTTCATTTTCACTAAATTCATACTTTTTTCTTCTCATATATACGGTATGTTATACACAAGAAACTAATTACTTAAACGGCAATAGCAAGTATATTACGAAATTGAAATCCAATCTTAGCATCTGAGGTTCTCTTCCACAGCAATGGAATTCTTGCAATGAGCAATTGCTGCCTGAATTGCAGCTTGCAGCTCTTCCATGGTGCTATCACTAGTAGAAGAAGGTAGAGTAGCAGTTGCAACAAGTAGACCACTATTTGTAGGAGATGTTCTGATAGATGCAGGGGCTGAAAATTCACCCCTTCTTCCTCTTAACTCTTTCTTATTTCTAAAACTTAAATTACCTGAAAACGAATAAGGTTGATGTCGGAAATGGAGATTCTCTCTCCTTCCTCTGAAAAATAACAGAGGCCTAACCATTCTCACGTACCTCTTTATTACATGGCTTACGTCAAATCTCATCTTCTTCTTGTGCTTCTCTTTATTGATATTATCTTCCCTTTCTCTAACTTCATAACCCTTTCGCCATCTAGTGAACCCGAATAATGAGAATGACTTGGATTTGCTTCTTCCCTTTGTCTGATCATTATCATTGCTTTGCTGATGGTGGGCGCTTTTATCATTGCTGTTTTTAATGTTGTTGCTGTTGGTCTTGCTATTCTTGCCGCAACTGAAACTGCAGAAACTTTTTTCACTGTTTTGATCATCTATAAAGTCTCTGATGGGAAGGGTGAAGCTGTCCAATGAGTTGGTAGAAGTACGAGGAGATACTGGAAGGTGAGAAAGGAGATGAAGAGGAAGCAAATGTCCATGAAAGAAAATCTCATCTGCTGGAGACAAATCGATGGCAAATGAAGATGAGGTTCTGGTTTTATCAGGAACTGTGGTTGTTGAAGAAGAATGAAGAGAGATAGTGAAGGAGAATTCATGAGAAGGAGAGGATGAAGCTGAAGGTGGTGAAGCAGGACATGTTGTTGACTGTTGCTTTGCTGCTGATTCCTGTTTGAATTTCTCTTCTTCATGCTTCTTATTATCCACAGCTTTCTCCTTGGTCGTTTGATGCTGATTGGTGTCCATATTTCACAAGATTATGCTTGAAAAAATTTGTAGGATACGATTCAGTGTCTGGGTACTCTCAATACTTTTTGTGTATTCCTAATATTTGGGTTTTCACGGATCTTACCAAATCATTGGAAGAGAAGGGATGACTGATAAGATTAAAAAGCACTGGAGAAAGAAAAAGAGAGAGAAAACAGAAACACAGAGAAAGATGTGAATCTGGACTTTGTGCTTAAAATGTCTTTTGTAGAAAATGAAACATACATTTAGATTTGCATTATTAGTTTATTGAAATATAGAGAAAGGGAAGGAAGGAAAGGAGGGTGTGGTGGAAATGGAACAATGAGACGAGATGATACATTTAGCATGTGTTAAAGGTTGGTGGGTCCTTGTCAAATCCAACAGCTATTAAAGTTGTGATTAGAGGAATGAGATCAAAATTCACAACACAAGGATCCAAGTTTGCCTAGAAAGGGTGGCTGGATTACCAAAGCAATTTATTATTATTATTTTTTATATATATATAAATTTCTTTTGGGTATGCCTATATGTGAGATGTTTTGGGAATGAGAGTGAGAGAGCAAGTCATGTTCCTATACACATATAAACATGTGCGCTCGTTCCAATGAAGAATCTTAACAAATTTATGCTCTTTTACTTTTAATAATACTAGGTTACCCTTGCACCCTAGTTATCATTTTATATGCTGAGTACATTGAAGAAAGTCTTTTGAGTTTGCTTTGTGTCCTATGACTTGTGTGTGTTAAATATATGGGTTTAAAAGAGGAAACTGCTACTAATGTTGACATTTGGAACCATTTGAAATCTAATAAAAGAAATCATGTTCAAGACCAAGAAGCTTAAGAAGATAAGAACAGCATAGAAGGTTAAGTCGGTCCATGTCATATCTTTCACTTCAATGACTTTTATAAAGAAATTTCCTCATCTAATTCATGAATAAATCTAAATTTTATGAGAGGACAAATGTACTATTACTATTAAACGTAAATGAAAAAAAATTAAGGACATAAATGATGTATCATGGTTTGTTTCCTTTAGATTTCCTTGCATTGAAGACATAAACCAGCCAAAATGTTGCAGATACCTTTGGGACCCAATTCAATGCAACTAGTAAGATTTTTAATTATCAAAATGGAAAAAAAGATCTTGAGTCATACGTCTTTTAGTTTCGTTTGATTTTTCAATATATTTGCTACTTTTAAACGACATGCCGGAGAAGGCAAAGTATAATTTAATGAAGTGGTTTATGAAGGACCAGTGGAATTCTTCTCACTTCATGAACCAAGGGAACCAACAGAAGTTAACACGACTGATGAAGATCGTATGGATGGATAAGAAAAATGAGAGGTGTGGTAAGGAAAAAGACGAAATAATAATATTCACAGTCAAGACGAGACTTGAGAGTAGGAGGAGAGGAAGTAGACCCCGGCACACGTGTAGAAAGTGGTCCAACCAAGAAGGAAGGAGAAGGATATGGAGAGAATTTTGTTGGGGTTTTAGTTAAGGTCAACATCTCAATCATGGATGCATTATTTAGGTGGACCGAGACATCTTCACCACTCACTAAACCATTTAAAATAAAATATCATTTCATTTTATATAATAATAATACCAACATTATTATTGTTATTATTATTCTATTTTCTATTTGTACACAGAAAAGACCGAACCCAAAGAATGGAAGACGAGAAAGAGAAGAAAACAGTGCATAAAACAAAGAAAGATATCCGTTTCGAGCCCATATAGATCCTTCGATCTGGCGGGAAAAGCTCTCTCTTTTCTACTTTCTCCACTGGCCACTCAATTTCTCATTCCTTTCTGCGATGGCACTCATCAATTGCAATTAAGTGCCAACAAACCAACGTGATATTCAAAGTTCAACCAAAATCCGGACTGACAGAAAGGAAGAAGGGATCGTATTGCATTTGTATGGATGTACAAGTGGATGGTAGAATCTTAGAGAAACAAACCACCAAACAAAATTATAGTTAGGTCGTCCATGTTGCTAATTATTTGGTTTACACACCTTCGTGTTTTTCGGGTGGGACTACCTCGTCACCCTATTAGAAATTATTATAATGTATAATACTTATGCTAACAAATGAAGACCGCGTTAAATAGGTTATTAATACATTCCTTTTAATTCGACGAATAAGTTGATGTAATATTTAGTTAATATTATTCAATTAAAAGAAACTGTAAATATTTAATAAAAATTCAATTCAGTTTAGGAAGAGGTGGAGATAGATGTGTTGAAGCAAGCTCACATGCAATTAATGACAGTCTAAAACAGGGTCAACACAACAGACCATCAACAAGCAACTTCTATTTGTTGCATCCAACAGAGTTGGCCCCCTGGCATGTGACTCATGAACAAAACAATTGGGATTTTGGACCACGCCAACTCAAAAAAAGAACACAACTTCCTTGCCATCACCATGGATACCAAATCAGAGAAATATGTTCAAAAACAACAAAAAGACAATACAACATTATATGATAGAACAAAATCAAATTTATCAACAAAACCGGATTCACAGCCTAAATGTTGAAAGAGGTGCACTAGTACTCTTGCATATTTTACAAATGAAAAATGCAACTGATTATATTTTTAAAAGAACGAAAAAAAGTTGAAAAATTTTCAAACTTTTCTTTTTTGAATGTTCACCTTCCGATTTGTCAAAGTAAGGATCGAGTTAAATTAATGCTACAAGAATAAATTCAGTCAGCAAGCTGAACGACTGGGTTTCCTCTAATTTTGAATGAATCTGGAATGTATATGATCGCACTTAAGGCTGCTATAATTCACTGTTAGCTCTACAAACAGGGAACGAGTATACAAATTGAATGTATACAGGCAGAAAAATAAATAATCTCCTATGTGTCTACGCATTCACAGCTTTATGGAAGGGAAGCACAATTTTTCGTGAAGTCGGATAACAGATATAAAGCGCACTCTTAAATTTGATCTTACCACTTGCAGCATGGAAAGGACTAGGAAAAGATCCAAGTTGGTTATGAAGTTAATGCTGGATCAAATGCCCAAAAACCCCACAAGAAACTCGAAGGGGTTGATTATCATATGAAAGCTCCATCTTTGCTTCTATAAACAACTTTGAAACAATTGTTAGCGCTTTTTTACTGCAAATATAACTGAGAGATGGGCTCGCTAGTCACTGTCACTACCATGTCTATCTGAAAAACAGTAAAAAGGTCACAAAAGGAAAGCATTAAGCTTTAGCAATAACAATACTTGATGCATTGCACAAAGAGACAGCTCTTATACCTCTTGAACCTGATGGTCTTTTCCCTTCCATTGCTTCTTTCTTCTCTTGGCAACTTAAACAAAGGAAAGGGCCATCCCAAGGACGCAGCTTCCCCGAATAAGATGACCCAGCATGTATTGAAATACCCTCATCAGGTTTCATCTCCACTTGACAAACTGCACACATGAACAACTTAAACATATTGCACAGCGGGTATTTAGTATCCAACCTGCAATCAGGAAAAACACGTATTGTGTCAACATGGTGTGAACTAGCATGGTCATTCCCTGAGCAGACAGCTCTGCTACTTGTAATGGGTAAACAGTTAACAACAAGAACAGCAATAGGAAAACAAAAATAAGCAATACAAGAAAATAACTATCCATGCCATTCCTATAATGATTTTCAAAGAAACAACATAGCAAATACAATGATCTTCACAACACAAACCTTTCTGAAAGCATAGCAGATCCTTCCTCAAATAATTCCTCCACCACATCTGGCTCAATATATTCTTTATCAGTGTTAGAAGATGATTCGGGGGACTTTCTACGGAACAAGGACTTGAGCACTCCTTTTACCTGCTGCTTCTTCGGTGCAAGCAATGGAGGAGGTGGCTTCTCCTGTGGTAATATATCAATCACAATGCATGTTGTGTCATCTCGAAGTCCCTTTGCCTGTACTGATTCCTGCACAACAAAGGACGACAAGATAATAAGCTTAAGCATCCAAAAATGCCAAAATTGAAATGTCCTGCAGTGAGGCAACAAGATCTTAAGGTCAGCTGTGGGCTTTTCATTAGCAACCAAATACCTAAAATATAATTTTTGGAAATTGCTTGGTATGAGCTTACTTTGACTATTTGCGCAGCAGCCGTTTCAGCTGGCATCCCCCGACAGCAATCAAGAGCCTCTTCCGCTGATAAAGCATCCCAAACACCATCACTAGATATTATAAGCCTACCACCAGCTGTAGACAACTGCAGAAAAATAGTATTGGATATATAAAATTTGTTGTCTCTCTTTGGACTGAATAACAGCACACCCCCATATATGAATCACAAGAATTTAGGATTACATGTCAAAACTATAACGCAACCAATTCAAACAAAAGACCTGAAAAGGAAATCAAAAGTATAAATATATTCATAAAAAAAAATCCTAAAATTCGTGATGTACAGGCAGAAACTACCACAGATAATTAAAAGGAACACACAGGGATCCAGCAACCATACCCAACAGGGAGCAAGTAAATGGAGACAAGATTACCAAAATACATCAATTATAGTACACAGATGACAACATGAAGAACAAACCTTCACTTGCTTTACATAAGGTACAGGAACGATGAACTCTCCAACATCTAAGTCTCCAATAGATCGTGAAAGGCATAAGCCTCCAGGCCAACATCTCAATGGACCAATCTACAAACAAATTAGCATGCTAGTTAGACAATCTGCAATTATCTATTAAATTGTATATAACAAAACATTTCATTTATGAATGTCTGAAGTTTTCCAATGAAGTTTTCATTCAGGTGGCAGATAAACATCACCAACTTGAATTTTATCCCACAAGATTTTGCCTTCCATGGGGAGAGATTAACACTTGTGAGTTAGCCAACAAGTGTTTATTGTCTTATTTTCCACATATGATGGATATACTAGTTAGACAATCTGCAATTATCGATAAAATCCAACCAAAACAATATTTCATTTATGAACATTTGAAGATATCCAATGAAGAAACCAATCTATAGTTATAGGGCAGATGAACATCAACAACTTCAATTCTCCTACAAGCTTTTGCCCACCGCAGGGACATATTGACATTTGTGAGTTGGTCCAAGAGTCTTTAGTATCTTATATCCACATGTGGTAGCTATACTAATTTAAAGAAATCACTGAACAAATAAAGCTTTACCAGATAAGAAAAAAACTCTGTAACCAGACAAATTTTCCTAGAGATATATTACAATGTCTAGAACGAACAGAAACATAAATATAATGCAAAGAAAAGATACCTCTGCACCACCACCAGCATTGAGCCTGCCAATGTCACCCCCGCTCGCTGTAACACGCTCCCTCCTAATAATATAACCCAAAAGAAAAAGTGAGACATTTATTGTCGATGTGGAAGAGTTTTGTGTATTGGAAAAAACATTACATCAATGACTTACTCCTCTTCATTACATTCAAGTCTATGATCAGCTGATAGGTAATAGATATCACCTTCAGCGGATTCAAGTATACAACGGGAGTCACCAACAGATGCTACAGTTATAACCAATCCTTCAATTATCACCAAGGTGACGGTCGTTCCTGATGTGCGAGCTGGAAAGGCAATCATACAAAGTGTAAATTGATGACAAAATTATTAAAAAAGTGCCAAACAAAATCAATTATACCTGTAACCAGACATCAACATCCACACAACTAGATTGTGAAAATGACACACAAGCACAAACCTCATATATTTCAAAGTTAAAATCCATTTTCACATTGGTATGTCTAAGTAAAGAGCTCCATATAAATAGTGCACACAAAATTATAATTCTATATAACCCGGATTGGTTTACTCGGTGACCTAATGTCCTGTATTAATGTTACACATTTTTAACTTGATTACATCCACTACAAATTTGGTCTGACATCTATTATCCCATGTTTCAGCAAGGCTTCTAAAACATCTCTCACATATTCAGTAGTTGAAAAATGCAACTAAAAGGCATTTCATTTAAATGATTCAAATCCATTGATTTTGAAAATATATAATTGCTTGTTGACGTGACATAGGCTATACGTGGAGTTAGGCTACATGTATGAATGTAGAAGCACATCAGCATAAGAATGTTGGAGCAAATGTGCATGTGTTAACATGCATGCATACAGGATTTTTTGCCATTCTATTATAGCCAAAAGTATAAATTGCATAGATGCTCCTTGTTTGACAAGAGTCAATCGGACAGCATATGCAGTGATGATAGCAAACATACAAAAGAAGTAATCCCACCTTTCTCTTGAAAATCTTTATCCGTTTTTACGAAGCCTCCTACCAACGCCCGTGGAAGAGCTGCTATCCATTCATCTCTGTTAAGCTCTGAAGGTATAGCATTTAGAACATTTTTCAGAAGATTCTCCTTCGTGTAAATAGCAGCTCCAGACCCATTATGTCCATCAAATAGCTACATTGTAAAACAAAAGTAAGGCATTGATTACAAAATTCCAGATGGGTAAGCAAGAATCCAAAAGAAGTCTACGTAACAATTATGTTGACCATAGCTAACCAGCAGCGTTATTCACATCCATTATCTGGAGGCGCATTGTAGAAGTCAAGAAAATCCTAAAACAAGCAAAATTGGAAGCTAACTACATGTATCTTAGTATGACTAAGAAGCAAACAAAATATATTTCCCATCATGAATCCAACTGCAGAGCATCAATAATTCAACTGTATCTCATCTATCAACGAAGCATTCTAATACATCTCAGTTAAATACGTAAAATATGATATGCCAATTTCCAAATATCAATATTGTTTTCCAACTCGAGTAAATTGAAATGTTTTGAAAACAATACCCCGTATACAGAAAATGTGGTGACCCCATCTCCCATGGCTCTTTGACATTCGTTTTTGAGAAGTGTATAGTCTTCTCCTTTCTTGCTTTGACTAGCCTGGCCATGAAAAATCTCTGGTTTCTCTATCTTCTCATTTGCCAATTCTCGCTTTAGCAGCACCGAAAGCGGTACAGTTTGATGTCGGCCCTTCGCGGACATTTCTCACCTCCTTCAAATTCAATATCACAATCACAGCTTCGTGTGCAAAAAATGAATCGACCACTCTAGTTCTTCATTTCTGATCACATAAATCAAATGATCAAAACATCTAATTCGGTATCTCGGACGGAAATCACTAACACAGACTTAATACACAATTTGAATCAATAAATCCAAATCGGAAGAGAAAAACAACAAAATCCACGTCAATGCGGGTCTTAGAAGATATAAAAGGTATCAGTGATACGAATCTTAGTGAATCAATTCACGAAATCTAGAAATGGAAATGAAAAATTACAAGTATAGAAAATCACAGCGAGCAAAAAGCAAAGCGATGGCGATTACGCGCAAATGAGAAAATGAGAGGCGTTGAAATGAATTAATTGCCGTGATCCGCCGTGCTGGAGAAATTCCATAGTTGAAAACCCAGCTACGGAGAGACAAAAAGAAACAATTTTTAGCGCAATTGGAGCTGGATTTCTCAATTTCCTTTTTTATTTTCCGTCTTTGGTTTCCATTTCCACTGACACGAAAAAAACGCACCGTTCTTTTCGTTCGGCGCTCTAAAGCCGTTTTTAAAGCCGCTTGTAGTTTGTAGTGTAGGCGCTTGCTGAACCGTTGGATGAACGGGGATCCTACATTAGCCAATTTTACAAACAAAACTGATTGGTTGGACTTGGATTGAAAATGGGGGCAAGGCAATTTTCATTATTATTTTTTTAATTTCTATTTTTGTGTTGACGCCGGTTAAGGGAAGGACGCGGGATAAGTAAAATAAAAAATGGACAACAAATTAATAGGACCGAGTCAAATTGGACGAATTCCTTGCGAGACGGGAAGGCGATGCAAAAATATAGAACGCTTCTTGGCCGGTTATACTAGCATTGATTAATGTGAAAAATATTACCTCGCTTGTCAGTGTTAATTAAAGTTGAGATATTAGCAATTTATTTGTGAGCTTCTGGTTGTGGGGCCGTTTGAGCCCAAGTCCAATTGGGGCCCATTCATTTTGCAGTAGAACCATAAGTATTAACCTAATCCTCTGACCTCCCACTTGGAGGACCGCGGAATTTTCGGGGCCGGTCATTCCAAACGAAAACTACTGATCCCACTTGCAGATAATGCGAATGAAAAAACTCGCGAATAAACAAGTACCGCGATTGAACAGCTGACTTCATAATTAACACGTGAAAGCACGGAATAGAGAGGCGCGTCTGTAAACGAAAGGCAGATTGTGGGACAAAATACGCGGGAAGTAACTAGATTAACTTGATCAGCGGAAATTAATGTGTTTAGTTTGCCTGATATGGACCCCACGCCACCTGAGAGATGAATATATCAGGGCCCCCAATTTGGGGGATTGCATGGCGCGGTGTTCACGTTCAGAGCTGATTCAAGATAAGATCTCGGCATGTTCCGAATTTTTTAGTTCATTCCGAACGCAAGCAGGAAAGAAAAAGTCCAGCTTGCCAATTTCGCAAGAGTTGCCATCAACGACTGCCGGTCATTACAGCTCACCACATTCCAGGGAAGTGAAGTTAGTAGTTCAAACCCACAAAGAATTTTAAAAAATATATATATTCTATATATTAACAAAATAAAGTAAAATAAAATAAATTTGTCAAATTTATGACTCAAAAGAAATGTGGTGTCATTCTTCAGATGGACTGTGAGGTCCTGACTTATTCTCATAGTTTTGAGTCTGGGACTGGGCAAACACATGGCAACTGATTTACTGCCCATTCCACATGCTTTTAGGCTTTAAAGCTTGCTCAGATTCTTGTCCGGAGTTCAATATAGAATTGTCAAGTCTTTCAAGTTCAACTCAACCGAAGAATCATCCAACCAGATGTTATGTATTACTTCACAACTCACATACCATACATACAATACAAGCTGAATTTAGCTGTCTCCAGGGAGGGACATTACACAGCTGAGTTCATTGGTTGAACTGTAATCAATACGCATTAAATTTATAATTATGTGTCTGACAGGACTACTTGTCTACAGTTAGAACAACAAAAAGTAATAGTACAACCTCAATCAATATCAGGATAGGCAAATCTTTAAGCAAGGTAAGTAATTTTTCCTTAGATTAAGGTCTGCACAAATATTCATGATGGGACAGCTTTTACACCACGATATGTTTACCTGCGTCAAGTACTTGGAAATGAAATCACTTGAATGTCGGAATTTTGCCAAAAGAAACAATCAAAACCAGATAGTAATGAATCAGAAACAATAAACATACTGGTTATAATTAGAGAACATCAACATGAAAGCACAATAAGGTAAAGAAATTTGGACCATCACAGCTTTCGGTAGAGGTTTAAATCAGAAATTCTTGTCAGCCCCCAATTGCCTAATCATCAGATACTGGACCAGACCCAATCCTAAGTATAAATGCCACTTCATTGAATTGCCAATAAACTAAGGTCATCCCTAAGAAGGTTCCATATATGATTTTTCATATAGGAAAATCACCAAGTAAAAGCATCGTAGTGCATTATCTGCAGAAAAGAATAACCAAGATGTTTGTCTAGCTTCAATATCTGTTAAAACCGATCCATACATTTCTTGCCAGTCTTACATGAAATGCTAAACAGACAAGTGTATACAAATTTGGTCGTCTAACGTTCCAACCCAGTACAAGACCAATAACAGGCATAATTAGCATATTTGCAACATATAGGATATTTTCAACCTTCAGTATTATTGCCACTGTTCACCTAGTAACCAGAGGATATATTCTATGTGAATGTGACTGTAAATTGCTGCTAGTCAAGCTGATGAATGGTATATAATGGAAACACTTGTACCTATTTACAGGTATTATTCCAAAAAGTTACCTAGTAACTGATTAGACTGGCTATGACACCGACTGCCTAAAACCCGGAGCTTGCGATATGCTTACCCCATTCAGAATCGTTCACCCTTATAATATATACCTGGAAAATGGATATGGCAAATACAGTTGCAAATTCCCAAATTTGGAAGTCAAAGAAAACGATTACTCTCAACAGCCACACAACACAACCATGCACAGACACTGTACTAGATGAGAACTCAGCCTCTAAAACATATTTGGAAGACCAAACGTGTATATGTGATGAACCTCAAAAACAATCCATATTCCAAACACCATTGTTCTAAAAAACTATTTGAAGTAGCTAGGTTTTACCTTGAATGTTGTAGACCTGATTAACTGCAAAACTAGTGCATCCCCATCTACCAAGCCATGCGCAACCCCAAAGTCTTTCCATCCTCCTCTCAATCTAGTACGTCCAACAGTATATACAGTTGGATACTCTTCACCTTCTTCGTCTATCAGTTTGATACTCCATCACTCTTGGGAAGGTCCTTTCTGCAGAAGTAGCCTGGAAGGCTCCGTTGCTCAAATTTACAAAAATGATTTAACTATGTCATTTCAAACCATAATTAAATGAAATTAATATACTGGATTTTACACAGAGTTCCAGTCATATACAATTGAATACCGAATCCCATTTTGGTCAAACATTCAGCTGTTATTGAATGGATCAATTTTCTTCTGTAACCATTCTAAATCATATGAAGTAACGAGAACATGGCTTGAGCTATGAAAGAGAAGAATATGCAAGTACATAATGTTTAAATAAGTTCACTTATTATTCCTAATAATTTTAAACTATTAATTAAAGTTTTAATTCACTAAAATAATGGCTCTTATGATCTTCTGTAAATTAGTTAGCTAAAAAAAAGTAACTATTAAATTCTTAAAATGTGATAGAAAATATAAAAAAGTAACTATTAAATTCTTAATTCACTAAAATAATGGCTCTTATGATCTTATGTAAATTAGTTAGCTAAAAAAAGTCACTATTAAATTCCCAAAATGTGATAGAAAATATAATATATTTTTTGTTTATTTAATAATACATGAATAATATGTTATATATTAATAAATTTCAATTAAAATATAAATTTATTCGTTTAATATATGCTATAAAAGAAATGAATACTATGCAACATCCGAAAGTTAATAAATTTATATTTTAATTATATTATTATTATACTATAAAATAAATGATTAATATATTATATTTATTTTATCAAATTTTTTCTAACTAATTATTATTTTATGGAATTATAAGATTCATTGTACTAATAGATTAGAATTTTAACTTAGTATTTTTAAAATTATCAATCCAATAAACTAAATATTACATTAGGTACTTACACATGCTTCTCTAATATAAAATCAACAAACTAGTGTTTATTTGATATAACTAAATTAGAATCAAACAATGACAAGATTAACAAGTTCAATTTTTCCTACTCTTTTATGAACCATAGAGAAACATTAACAAAATAAATGGATAAAGAGTGAGAAATTTGATGAGCTAATACCAGCAACCAGCTGGCAAGCCAAGATCCGTCAGTAACATGGGTGAAGCATTGCCTTTGCAAAAATTGGGCAGTCAGTTTCGAAATACGATTTCAACTTTTTCACTTTTCTTCAGCATCTGCTCTGGCTTCAAATATCCTGTTTCCCTACTATTAAAAATCCTATAGTTTGCAACATCATAAAACCTGGCAAACATGTCATTTTAATTATCCAAAATTCATAAAACTTGAATAAGTCTACCCTCTGGCAATCTACTCTCGCACACGATCAACCTGCTAAAAATAAAAAATTGCAGCATATATATTCATCGATTATAATGAAGGCCATAGAAAAAAATGTAGTAATAATTCAATTTTCTCAATTTCGCAAGACCATAAATTGTTTCAATAGAAGGCAGAGGAAAAAAATGGTGGACCCACTTCATTGTAAATAGGCGCGGGCATTTTGGCTGCGCGACTGGAGCGCCTCAACACGACGACTTGCTTCTTGATTGTCGGATCCTGGTTTCACCTGTTTCATCTGTAGATTTGGCAAATATAAATTGAGCTACATTTACAAATTAAAATATTTACGTCTTAGTTTTACCTTCTATAACTGTGTGTGTAGAAAGAGAGAGAGAGGATGGAGGGAATTGCACTGACCGAAGATGCTTTCAACGAGTTTTTTTTTTGCTTAGTGTTTGAGAGACCATTGGGAGATTCAGTGCTTCCATTCGTTTCTTGTTCTCCACCACTGTCCTAAGGAGACATTCTTCGTATATCACCATTTTCTCGAGAACCAAATGGAAAAAATTTATGGTTTAGTGCTCGATTTCTTGAGACAGCAGAGAAAAAGCAGAAAGTGGCACAAATAGATCGTTTGGGTTCTCGAATGGTTAAAAATTTTCAGCCATTGTCCACTCTACAGTTTTAATTTCCCACTGGTTTGGGTTACAGTTGCACTGTCATTTTGTAGAGACGCATTTGTTTTTTCCTTTTAATTTTTTCAAAATACTTGTAGTAAGTGACGCTGTAATACCATAAGAGAAGACGTACAGGATTGTACCACTAACCTCAACTGTTGCTTGGTGATTACCGCCGAATCATACTGCTGTTTAAATTCAAAATTTCAACCAGACGTGACTTGAGGCAGTGTTTGGATATATAAATTCAAAATTTCAGCGCTGCAGAAAACATTGCGCTAACTGATCACAGCTTTCCATTATTTAAATACTTCATTTTGATTTGATATCCTTTTTAGTTAATGTACCATGCGATGCTTCAATTAGTTTAAGAAATCCCTCAATTGATAAATTATAAGAGGCCACGCAGCAGAAAACCGTAGTTGCCCATCATAATCAAGGATTAAAGGGATTTAAACTCTTGTTTGTCAATAAAAAAGTCCATATATGATTTAGAGGACACACTATTTTCTTTCTCATCCTCACTAATTGCTGCAAGACCATCATTTTTTTAACAATACATATTGAAGTTGACAGATCATGTGATGCGATCACATTGCATTTAAATGATTAAAACAATGCACGACAATCTAAATGACCACACCAGCTAATCTTGTAAGCGAGAGTTGTGCACAGTGCTAAGCAAGTAGCAGCAAGCCAAACAACATCACTTCAACCAAATTGAAATTTTCCTTCTCAGTATTTTATCACACCTAAGCTCCTCAACCAGGGAAGCACCTCTGCTAGTCCTTCTTTCAAGCTTCTTGGGTTATAGCCCAACTCTGTTTTGGCCTTCCCACAAGAGTAACCCCACTGATGTCTTAAAACACGTACGCTGCAAAAAAATTCATTCATCTTAAGAAGACAATGCATACTAAAGAAACAACAGCATAAAGATACACTGGTAAGGAAACATATAGGAGAAATGTGCTGAGATAAATTCACCTTGGCACCATTGAGCACAAGAAACAAAATGATAAACGTTTACAGGGAAAAATGAAGGGGGTTTAAATTATAAACAAATCAATCCAAGCTTTATGAAATACACGAGACATTGAATAATGAATTCTCTCAATAAAACATGAAGCAATGAATGATTAGTATAGCACCCATAAGTTGATAATCCGATACCACAGTCAATAACTAAATTGCAAAAGCCATAGTGCATACCGGTTAACTGATAAGAGGGAGCTTTCCTGTGATTCGAGCCAAAAAAAACGATATCCATCCATAAGCCTTCTTGTTCCAGTGATTACAGCGGCCATATCAAAAACATGTATAAATGATGCTTTTTCTCCCGTAAGTAGATATGTTTCACCAGGTCGACCCTTGCCCATTGCCGCAATGTAACCCTCAACTACATCATCAACAAGACTGAAGTAAAATTTATCATTTCCACGGCCAATATAGCCAGGTAACCGTCCATTAAAACTTTCAATCATCTGAAATGCAAATAATCCAATCTTTGAACAGTTCTTTAAGAAATAAACCGGCTTTATGAATATAACGCATAAAACAAGACACCCTATTAAAGGACTACAAACAAATATGACAACTATGTGAGGAGAATATCAGATCATCTGTAGACCTTCTTCAGAACAATCTATCAACAAATACTAAAGAGCATGATCATGGATGGAGCACCACTGGCCACATTTCGAGCTTCCTTAAGTAGGCTCAATTTAACAATAGGTTTCCACCTAAATTATAAGTTGCTAGAATTTCGTTATGAAAGAAAATCGGAGACAAGTGCTATATACTATAACAATATTACCGTTTGGGTGACAATATTACTAGTGGAGACCACAAATAACACCTGGATAAAGCGGCACTATTGGTAAACCCCGTGATGCAGCTTGTAACGCTATCTTATCAGCTTCAGCCTTGGACAGCCCGTACTAGGTACAGAAATATTTCTCCTTACGAAACTGCCACCGAATAATTTAGCATCGTCCTATTAAAAGTTAATTAAACAACAAATTAATTTAATATGGTGCACGTAAGTTCTCATGCTTGATTTCGTCCGCAATATATCCGTCCGTTGAACCACGAGCAAAGAATGATGACGTATATAACCTTTCCCGATTGATTTCGTCTCTTTAGCTGCTTGCTGAACGTTCCTGAATCCTCCTACATTAACCTAATAGACAATTTGAAACCATTTCAATGTTTCGATTTCCCTCGAAATGAAAAATATAAGACAAAAATCTTTCACTATAAAGCTTCAACTCTGGGACTAGTGTTCATATTACACAGAATCTAGAAGGATCGGGGAGCCAAGGCTCGACCAGTGCGGCCGCGTGGAACATGATGTGGCAACTGGCGCAGGCATCCAGTAGTGACAGGTAGTCCGTCGCGTCGCCATAGGCAAGCTCGAAAGGTTCATTAATACTTCGGAAAGGAAGGCCGGAGATATCGCTGGTGCAGCAAACCAAGGCCCGGCCTGAGTGGCCTTGGTTGAGGAGAGCCCGACATAGTTTTCCCCCTAAGTATCCGGAAGCGCCAGTCACTGGCATCTTCGTTGTCTCCCTCCCCCATGTCGAATCAATAGGGTCAAAAAATATCGATAATTATATTTTATGTTTACGCGAACCGTGCGCCGAACATCACGATCGGTAATACGCAATCAATTAATTAAATCGGATGTGGACAATAATTTTCTTCAATATAGAAATATGTGGGAAGAACACAATCCCAAATTTTATTAAGGTTGCCAACTGGACCGAAGAAAAACTTTTAATGGTGTTTTGGTTGGAGGGAATCCTTTTGTAATGGGATTCTCTTCAAAAGCACGAGAATATCACGTTAATGAGAACGTTACATTCATTCGTTTGGTTGGTATTTTATTATATAATACAACAGTATTTAACTGACAATAATACAATATTATTTATATTAGTCTTTTATAAAGTTGTTATTGTATTAATAAGTAAATGAATAACTTGCAGTTTTCAACTATAATCATATAAAAACAGTCAGCAATATTCAATCTAGTGTACTAATTAATTTTTTTAAGTATTTAAGATAAATAATAAAGAGTAAAGAATGTAGACACCCATTAAAATTCAATTTATTTTAATTAACTAATTTTAAAAATAAACACCAAAATTTACATCCCTTACCATGATTTGTGAGTTTAGATAAAAATAAGAATAATTTTATTTATTTATTAAATATTTTCACCTTTAAATTTATGTAATTCAATAAATAAAAACTTTTATCTAAATTTTAATTTAAGAAATTTTTATCTCTTAATCATTTGATATATTAATTAATATATAAAATAATATAATAATAATTTATTAATTTTATATTATTTATAATATAATTTTAATTTTCTATTATGTATAATATTAATCAAAACATTAACAGTAAATTTGTCATCAAAATTCTGAGATAAAATTACTATATTTGACAAATTTTAAAATCCATCAAAATAAAAGATAATAATGTTAGAATTTTGTTTAAATAAGGATAATATCGTGCAAAATTTAATACGACTCTGAAAATATACAAATATTTAAGAGAAAGGTGAGAATGAAATTATCTTTTTATCTTCATCTACCATCACGTCATTGACTAGTATCAATTTTCAGTAATATTACTTAATAAGCATGGAAATGTAACGTCAAAATTGACGACCTTGCCTAAAATTGACTTATCCCCCCACCAAACGCATTGGATAAAATGATAACTCTCTATCAAAATTTTTTTTTTCTACCATGTATTTAGTAATAAAATTAATCTTAGACTGTATAAATTATTGACTTTGTCCTATTCAGCCTGCCGAAGCTTGACCCTCCAACGAATTTTAGCTTCACAGTAGAATTTTACTGCTCGTAAATTTTTAATTTTAATATGTTATATTAGTTAATTTATTAAACTTATTTATATTCTTATTATTATTTTATCAAAACAATATATAAATAATATTATAAATACTTATTATCTATATTAGGAATGATAATGGATCGGCTTTTTTTCGATTATCCGATCCTACATGACTCTAATAAAACGAATTAGAATAGTTAAAAAATTAAGTTTGGGACGGATTTAGATATTGAAATTAAATTCTTGATAGGATCAGGTTTATAATGCTGGGTACTCGTTATTCACCAAATTCAATACTAACAAAAATCTTAAAATTTATTTAATAAAATCATAGAGATAAGATTTGAATTCCGAATTTTTAAAATAAATAAAATGCACTTATCATTAAATTAAATTAATTATTTTGTTAGTAAAAAAATATATAATACTTATAAAATTTAATTTTTACTTAATTATATTTATAATAAATTAGATATAATTAAAAAAATTATTTATACAGACTAGTCTTAATCAGATCTCAGATGAGTATGATAAATGCAAATACACATTTAAACGAATTTAAGATAAATTCGAATATTTCATACATAAATAAATACGAAGATGGTTATGATATTTTTTGCGGTACCTGCCCGTTGCCATTCCTGATTCTATATCGCTAGTTATCGTCAGCTAGTACAAACCACCATCGAATGCTGTTTTTCAATTGTTTATATCATCAGAATTCTCGTTAAATTTTTATACATTGGTACGATCAATCTCTTCATAAGATTAGTTGTTTGTTATAGATGAGATTGAATTTTTTTATTTTAAAATTTTAAATTTAAATTTACATCGAATAATTGGTCTAACAACAATGATAATTGTACCAATACGTTGAGTGTTTAAGGAAAATTCTATTAATAGTAATATTGATTCCAACAAAGATGAAAAATCGAATACTAACTTTTGACGGTGGGCTGAACTAACTAACAATTATTTATATTGATCAGAAATACGATTTTTAAATAACTAAATAATTAATAAAAATAATATTAAATAATACTAATGTCTAAATTTTTTATAAACGAAAAATTTAGCATACCATAAGAATTTTACTGTTATTATCAACATAAAAATCGTATAAAATTATACCTAACTTCGGGATTGTTGACTCCAGAAACTACCTAAAATTAATGAAAAAACGAATTAAGAGTGAAGTCAGATCACCGACAAATAAACTCCGACTTTTAAGTCAGCGTATTATCAAATATCAGGTAAAAGAAAGAACGAAACTGTAGTGTTTGAGTAATTTATTGATCTGAGATGCTGGGCTTGAAAAATGTCCATAGGGGGAGGGCTGATCTTTACTAGTAGAACTCTCTCTTTTTCTCACCCAATAGAAAATGGTTCAAAAGAATTGAATCCTCTTTTATGTAGCAATTTTATCATTTATAAGGCCTTTATACGTGTGAGTATCGGAGAATGGAAGCCTGATCAGACAGAATTTGGTATGGTCATCTGACAGATCATTTTACCACTTCTTTACATCAGGATAGGGGGTTGTAATTAACGTGTGTGTGTGATCACATGCATATCACATAACGCAGTGAAAATAATCACAAAACGCAGTGAAAATAATAATTTTATCGGGTATTCAACAGTTCTGTAAATTAAACATATTTAATTTATAATCACTAACTTTTAGTGATTTTCTGATAAGGTACAGCATCAATAATTTAATGTCTCTGAAAAATCAAACGTCTTTGATTTTCTACTAATTGACTAATTTAAGAGAGAGAATGAGAGAATTGAAAAGGGGTAGAAGCTGAAAACTAAGCCTTTGGAGAAGCATAACGTCTCTGCTTTTGTTTTGTAAATTTTATGACAAATATTATTAGGGCCTTAACTGTAAAATATTATTCAAGTCTCTACTTGAATAATATTATTTAGGTCCCCAACTGTAAAATATCGTTCAGACCTCTCGACTTTTAAAAATTATAAATTAACCGTAAATTCTATTTAAATATCTACATATTTATGAAATACTATGATTTACTGTAAATCACAATAAGGTCAATTTTTAAGCTCATATCTCGTTTAACAATTTAACGAGTAAACTATTTACGACTTTGGGCTAAATAATATCTCCGAGAGTGTTTGCTCTCTTACAAATATTATTTACTCTCTCTCATAGCAAGGATAATCTCAAGATTTATGTTGTGACCTCTCAGATTTACTATGATGTTAGCTATGAGTTGAAATCAATTTCATTAACCTTATTTCGAACTATTCGAATGTTCAACAACTATGGTTGATATCTAGTAATGTGCCATAGCCCCTAACTCATAATAAAGAAAAATTTTATCGAACTTTATGCCCAATTATAGGTTTTGTGTGAATAATCTCCTTTTGTTCGTCTAATCCCAACCAAATCAGGACTCACGAATGTCAAAACCCTCAATTCAGTTTTATTTTGATAATCAGTTAGTACGAACTAAATTTGTCACTATGAACTCTTCGTATGATATTTGTACTTTGGCCAAAGGCTTTATTTTTAATTGTTTACTAATATTCGAGTGGGAACTCAAATCTGGATCAAGTCAATGGTACCTCAAAATCCACTATATCGACTCAACAGATTCCTTCTGACAGTTATTTGCTACTTAATATAAATAATACGTGATCAAATCAGTTTTTGTATACAAGACGTGATTAGTCTCGCATTTATACACCATATGAACCATGTGCATCTCTACCGATTGACAACTATGACGTCTAAGGTTTAAGGAGTAGTTAACATACCCTTATAATTTAATAATGAATCATTGATATTATATATTCGTGTGATTCACCATACTTTGGTCACATTCAAATAATAGTTCTCTAACTATTATTCCACACTAATGTCATAATAATATGACTATCATATCACTCGTACTAATATCATCTAATGATATTCACCGAAGACATTCAGTGTGCCTATTATACAATATTAATGCCCAGTTGATATTATATCTGTAGAGAATAATTTAGTTAACTTATTATTTTAGACGATTCACATGTATATTCTATCACTAGTATGATTGGATAGAAGAAGAAGTATATACACATGAATTAAAATACTTTCATCATTAATAAATATGTACAATACATATTCTACAATAATTTAATATAGTATGCCCAAGATCGACAACACAAATGATTTTAAGGTATACAACACTAACAGCAATGAGTGCCTGCAGCTTGCAGAGCATGGCACCTCTTAACGTGATGGGACGCTCAAGCTATTCTTTAGAAAATGTACCTGTCTATTCCATCCGAATATCCTATTTTTAAAATAAAGAAATTGGATCGCCTCAGTAATCAAGGTGACAGTCAGAATGTCGAGGCAACTGCAGTCAGGTCAGGCCGCCTATTTAACAGGAATTAGGGACTGAAAATAAGTGGTCGATAAAAGTCATCAATATAAGCCCTAAGTTTCTGTTATCGCAAAGTGAGAGTAAAAATTTGAATAATCCTAATTTTATCGAGACGATTTAGAATTTTGACCTGGTCGTTTTTATACTTTCAACAGTCAACTATCTTTATTAAATGCAGATACTTTGATTTTGACCTGCTGTTTTTCAAAAAGACTCGACTTAAGTGCAGCACTTCCTTGTAATGCATAGCGCAACAACGTGTAAGTACATCGATAGTTACTTTCAAATGGGCGCGACGTCCAAGAGTATCCTCTTAATGTTATGAGACGTGGCGCGTTTCTGACCCTTTATAATTCAACCTTTCAAGTGCGTCACATCGCTTAAATACTACCCTGTTAATTATAAATACTCTCCGTTTGCCTTCCTTTTCCTATTTGGCACCTTTGATAAATTCAAGCTTTTACTCATGACTTTTCTGAATTTTATTGTTCTGCTCTATTTGCATCTGTTAACAGTGAATCATGCTTCTCGTTTTGTCGTCTGCTTAATCAGTAAGATGTTACTACTTTGCCTCTTTTATTACATATGTCTCATGGTGATGTTGCGGCAAGTTTTTTCATAGGAAGGGGATCGTGAATCAGTCACTGAAGAGCAAAATTCATGGTCGAGGGTCTCATTAGTCGGTGCATTGTTGAGGTGGTGAGGGCAAGCGAAGCAAGAAAATGCTCACTTGCCCCTCACTTTTCACTGGTCTTGGGAAATGTAGGTTCTTCATGGAGTTTTTATCTTGACGTACTATTGTCTATGTGTAGGAGATAAGCATCAGCAGCAAGAGCTCTCAAGTTAGAGCACTAGGTCAGTCACCTTAGAAAACTATCGAAGCAATCTTCATACTAGGTTTGCTCCCAAACTCGAGCAATGAGGGGTCTACAACTAATTTGGTCCCATTACATAAAATAGATATTAAGTTCGAGATTGATCAGTTCTCTTCTATAGTCATCGTATAGGACCTTAAAGTATATCAGGAAGTTTTTTAAATAGACAGCTTAGTAACCATAAGGGCTCCGAGAAGAGGAAAAATATCGAGCTGTCCCCCTCCCAATAAAATTGCCTTTAATAAAGAGTCATTTTTGCTAGGGGTGAGGCTACTGCTTCAACCATTCTTCTTCAGCGTGCTCATGCATTTTTAAATTTCTCTATACCAGCTCGTCCCTAACAGTTAGAGAATCTTAGTCGACCTATATATACTATGGCAGGAATATTTTGGCAAACCCCCAAATATTTCTAAGGTGGCCTATATATACGCATTAAAGAAGAATTCAAGGTCTAGTCCTGGCTGGTACTACCTACAAACTAGGCTGAAAAAACCAAATATGATGAGGGGCAATCTTTTTAGTAACAAGTACTGAAAGAACAGGGAGGTAAATGGGACCTTGTTATAGGAGAGAAGATCCCAAATAAATTCAGGTTGGCTACAGCGTGGTCAAGTCGCCTCGCTCTAAGTCAAGAGTCAAAAGACAGGATGACTTCACTTAGGGACATTGCTGCTAATCAAAAAGAGATCCTGTCAGAAGCTAACTTAATAGAATTGAGTCTGGTCTTCTCCTACGTTTTATGCATTGCCTTCAACCGAGTAAAAGTAAAGGGTAAGACACTACTGGTGCATTGTCATACTTGTAAAAGGGACTAAAACTTTTTACTTTCTTTTTACAGATATATCGAGAAAAGATCAATACCCTTCAATTTTGGAACACCTAGCAGTCACAAAAAGAGCAAATAAAAGAGCTGAGTGAGACCAGCTGCCACCCCTACCCCCGCAGTATCGACAGAAAGCTTTCAGGGCCTCTTTTAAAGATAAAGGCAAAACCCTAACTCTGCCTCAGGAGATGTCCGATAGCATTGATAACCCTCTCCAACTAACAAGGAGAAAACCTAGATCTGGGAAGGGATAAGATAAATTGTTGAGTAGTGCTATCATTGTTACTCATGCCATTTGATCCAGTTTAACCAACACGTCAGGATCTAGCCAACGAGTGTCGATGATCCCTCGTCATCTCGCCTTTCCCCACTTCTGCCCTTTATTAATATAACTGCTCTCCTGATGGTAGGGTAATTGACGAGGAGGTAGGGAACTTACTTTTAAGACGAAGATTAAATATGTGCAAGACTCTTCGGTTATGATGAGTTTTACTCCTGCCTCATCTTCTCCCCCTTATTTTTAGGTTTGTTGTCTAACTATTGCTTATACAGATCACCTACATGGTCACCTGGGAGCAGGAGTAGATAAAGTCGGACATCCAAAGAGTGACTGCCCAAGGTCGAAAGAATGAGGGCTGGAGAAAAAGATCCTTAGTTTGAACAAAAAGCTAAAGAGGGATCACCAGGGCTGGGCCAAGATAAGAGAGAATATTGAGAAAAGGATTGCTATTGCCGAGTCTAGGATGGTTGATTCAAATTAGAAAATTTTACAACTGAAAAATGACATGGACTCGCTAAGAAAGATAAACGACAAATTTGCTGACCTTTTTCACAGCAAGAAAAATGCTGTCAAAAGACTCTAGGAGAAAGTCAAAAGATTAAAGGCAAACATGTCTTTCCAGGATCAAGAGTTGCTGAAGGCAGAGGCCATAATCCAAAAATTGTAAGCCAACCTTCGTTCTGTCGACGATCGAGTCTATAATTAGTACGAAGAAGGAGTAATATTCGGACTTAGGAATGTAAGTGTGCTAGTTAAAGAATGCCTATCCGAGGTGGACTTCAATTGACTTTTCACAGAGTTAGGTGTCGAGAGGCCACCTGATGAAGTAACTCCTGAGGTGGGGGTTAAGCCACTGCCTGAAACTCTTGCGCTTATAGGAAATGAGCCGCAAGGATAAGGGCCCGCTAAAATTCCCCCAACTATCCCAAGTAACATCCCTGCTAGCTATAAGTTGCAAGCCTCTCTTACAATTTCTCATTCGACGGATACTGGCAACAAAGTAATGGGTGAGCTATTTGGCGTGGGCTAAAAACTTGGTACTTCAGGATAAGAAAACCCGCAGCCACAGTAGCATAAATTTCTTTTCTTATGCATGTATTTTTGTCATTTTTCTTCGTGTTATGGATGTATATAATATACAAATAAGACATTTGCATTATTTAATGCAAATAAAAAATTCTCAGCAATAAATCGCGATAATTTGTCCGATGTATGATGATATGAATTAGCAAGGGCGACTTTCGTAATTTTCATGGCACCACCTTTATCATGATGATATCAAATAGTAGTTAATCAAAATCTCTCTGATTCATTTTATTAGAGAGTTAACGAATTTTTAGTAGTTTAAATTATCGATCCAGGCCAAATGAGTTGTATTATATGAATAAATAAGAATTATTAATTTCGAGTCAAATGATGAATATATTAGTAAGTGGATAAAATGACGTCTGTGTGTGTGATCAATGTGTCTATTATACAATATCAATGTCCAGTTGATATTACGTCTGTAAAGAATAATTTAGATAACTTATTATCTTGGACGATTTACATGTATATTCTATCAGTAGTATGATTGGATAGAAAAAGCAACATATACATATGAATTGAAAAACTTTCATTATTAATAAATATGTGCAATACATATTCTACAGTAACTTAATACAATATGTCCAAAACTGACAACACAAATGATTTTAGGACATATAACACTAACATAAAATTATCGAACTCGAGTCGAATAATGGCGACTAATAAGTAGATAAAATTATCAAACCTGAGTCGAATATTAGTGACTGAGTAGATAAAATTATAGAATCTGAGTCGACTATTGAATAGAAAAGCAGATAAATAAAATTACTGATCCTAAGTCAGATGATAAACAAATTAAGTAGATAAAATTACCGATTCTGAGTCAAATGTTAAATAAATTAGCAGATAATTGAATTTATCGATCTCGAGTCAAATGATAAATATTTTATCAAGACAAAATTACTGAACCCGAGTTGAATGATGAATATTTTACCAAGTAGATAAAATTACCAAACCTGAGTCGAATGATGAATATTTTATTAAGTAGACAAAATTACCGAACCTAAGTCAATTGATGAATATTTTATTAAGTAAACAAAATTATCAAACTTGAGTCGAGTAAGTAACCAAAAATGAAACATGTAGCTGATTCACATATTAATTATTATATCCAAGTATAGGTAGTCTTGTTATAGTATAGTCCACTGAGTCCAAATATCGTATCCACAAAGAGTATTTTTCCAAGAGTCCAATTAGTTTATGTCAAGGTAAAGTCCACTAACAAAGGTCCAAAGCAAAGGTCCAATAGCAAAGGTAAAATATATAATAAGCAAATTTTA
>JAWDEX010000003.1:4595846-4627117 GCA_035221805.1 Trichilia hirta | reverse complement strand
CAATTCTAACTACCAGCCTATTGGTCTTTGTAACAGTTTAACATCAAATGCCTGAGAAGTAGCACCAGCCCCCATCGGCACAATCCCTTTAAATAACAAGTGTTTGCAAAGAGATATCTTTGCTTAAAGCAGAACATACATGACTTCCTACAATTTTCAGCAAAAACGCACTTGCAAACCAGAAACAAATGAAATGTTTCCATATTGTTCTCAGGTGCAACTATATGACCCTGTACACTAGAGCAAATACACCATTAAATGAACGTAAGGATAAAAACTTGATTATACTTATTCATTGAATAGTATAGTTAAGTTATCATTAGACCTAAAAGCTTTAAGCCTTAACACTGCCTCAACGTGCAAGGTTACGCTAGTCACATTCACATTGATACAAAATATCAAACACAAACAGCTCACCTAGTTCTGTTTGAATACAAGATATTAGGGTCAAAGTATCACAATTTCTATAAATCAATAGATTAAGTGTTTGAGATATTCAAACACAAGATATTAGTGTCAAATGTGTTGTAATGCCATGCTAAATTACCTTCTGACCTAAAAGCTTGACCTTGAAAGTAAAGTATCAAACAATAGGATTTAAGGTTTAACAATTTTAATATCATATTGCACAAAATATGAGGAATACTATAGTCAGTGACGCATTAAAATTTAAAAGTAGAATAATTTAACGTCGGTGAATCCCAACTGCCAAGAAAGTATTATACTATGGAAGCATAAAATAATATAAGAATGAATATTGCAATTCTCTTACCAACTGCAGGATTGGAAAGAATATTTGTTTGATCCTCAGAGATCCAAGAATCCTCAAATTTAGGCTGTCCCTCTGCCAAATATAGTTCTCTGTCAGCATTTGACTTCATGCAGCTACGGTCATTGTCCTTGAACAATGTCCACTTCAAGGATTCGGAATTTGAGTCCAATGAATGGCTAAGAGGATGGTGAGAGTCAAGTACACCTATGCTGATGATGGGTGACCTCATATTTGGCAATGATTCTACCAGTCTCGCAACTTCCTCATCAGCCTTACGACTTCTATGAATACTTATGCGACTTGACATTACTCTTAAGTCTTCTGTGGAGTTTTCAAGATCATTCAACTGGTTATATTGACCAAACATGTGTAGAGATGAACAAGACCCATCATTTGTATCAACTGACCCATTCACCTCCTTAATACCTTCAGCACAAAATGCTGGATTATCTCCTCTATTTACACAATCTGGAGAACTTGAATCCATACATTGAATTTTACTAAGTTTAATTTCATCAAGATCACTAAAAAGGAACTGCCCTTCCTCTGAACTCTCTGATGGTGAATTGCTTACTGCCTTTTTTAGCACACTATCAGTATACAGTTCTTGAGAGTTACCAGTAGACTCCACACACTTACAGAGGTCATCACTAATATGTTTCCCTTCTTGAACTTCATTGTGAATGGTGCAAATATTTTTTGAATTAACCTCTTCAATAGACAGTTCAACCCTGACCACATGAGCAGAGGATGCTGGAATCTTCGAGGGTTCCTTCATGTCTGTCTCATTACACTCAAATACAACTGGTTTCACTTGATCAGAATGATTCTCATAAACTGCCACAGGTTCTTTCTGCAATTCAATATCATTAGCACGCTCAACATCTGTTTCCTGATGAAGACCTTCTAATAACTCAGTCTCAAGAAAATTAGAAAAGAACGCAATTCACAACATTATTGCTGACCGAGTTTGTGCCAGTTACCTCACCTTATAAATTATTGCAGGATTTAATAAGTCACAAAAACAATATATTTTAAGAATATACTCAAAAGTTCCACTGCAACTAGTATTTGAAATCATGGTAAAACATTTACCTTGGATAGTAGTTCAGTTGTCACATGCAGAGTTTCCAGGTGAATATGGACTTCACCATACCCTCCGTTAGCAAGGCACAGTGTTTCCTGAGTTTTTTCATTGGTACCATCCAAATCAAGAATAGTGCTTTCTGATGTTCCACCGTATACAAACGACTGAACCCTATCTGATGCAGTCTCAGTGGAAATTCTACGAGCTGATAAGGCAACATCTTTTTTATCGCAAGCTTGTTCTTCATCAAACTGCTTTCCCCGGCATGCTTCATGCTCATTTTCAATTTTTGAATCAAGACAACCCTGGTCTTCTGGCTCATCCCGATAAGCTTTCCCCACACCAAATTCATCAATGGTTCTTGATATTTCAGATACCGTACCAGAGTTCTCTTCTAAAATACTTTCGCCAACTTGTTCCATGGTCCGTATACGAGATACTCGTACTCTCGCTTCCTCAATAGAACTCTCCAACGTCTCAGAGCTAAAGTTAGAACTTCTGGCCATTTGCTCACTGGGGGAAGCAATTTCCTCATCAAGTATAGAATGGTCATTGCTATTCTGCCTGTCATTATGCACAGTTGAGTCCACATAGTTTTTTACATCATTAACCTGAACATCTTTTGGCACCTTATTGTCCAAAACATCATGAGCTGAAGTCCACGAAACATTATCTTTCCTGGACTTATTGGAGGCCAAATTGGTAGACCAATCAACCTCCAAGAGGTCAGTGGCAATCTCAGCGCGTTCCAGTGAACTTAGCCTTACCATGTCGTCATCACCCTCTCCCTCCTGATTATTAACCCTCTTTCTTGACCTCCGTCCAAAAACAAACCCAAGAATCCCTGCCCGTCGCGAACCAGTCCTAGCCCAACTCTTTGCATTGCCAGCAGCAATCTGCTCTTCTGAATTCAGCTTATCAGGATCATCATCGATACTTTTGGACTTCATTGGTCTCCTATTACTATTGGACAGCCCATCTGTCTCATCACCAGAAGAAGAAGAAGAAGGATATACTACAGTTTCTCCTTCTTCAATATCAAACTCCTTCACGAAGTAAGCTTCCCCTTTATGATCAAGATACATGTTGAAATTCGCATCAACTCCATTAACATCAATATTGACTACCTTCTCTTTTGTCTTGAGAACACCCTGAAATTTTCCAAACCGGACATACCAAGGCGATGATTTGAAGCTCCCATCTGGTTGTTCCACTACAATGATATCCACAGCTCCCCCAAATGGGTGAAAGGGGCCAGAAACCGTGTATACACCCTGGGATATATAGCTGCCTATCCTTACCATTGCATGCATCCTCTTATATTGAGATTTTTCAACTAGCCCCGATAGCAAAACCTCAATATCGAGTCATAATTCAAAAACCTGAGTGATCATCACCACAAAATTAAGAGGCTTTAATTAATCTGAAACATGAGCTCTAAAATCAGACACAGTCGAAATCTCTACTATTATCTCCAGAAATTAATCCCGATTTTTCCTAGATCAGCAAGATCAAAATCAGAACTTGATCACAACTCAAAATAGTTACTTTTTTAGCTCAGAACAGTTACAGATCATATAGAGACAAAACTCTCCTAAATTCAAAATAAAGATGAGAAACCGTCCAAACTCATAAATTATTCAATGCTCAACAACTCAAATGAAAACAAAGGGAATAAAAACATTAATCAAAGACCACACCCAGCTCAACAGATACCATGCCTCTCCATCTCAGAAAGACAGCTTAAACAAGGAAGGTTTAGGACCAACCAAATCCAAATAAAAACGAACCGTTGGCGTAATGCAATAAAATAAAAGCATATTTTTATTTAATTATACGAATGTGCCAAAATAGTAATCATTTAAATCCCGGCAGATAAAAGACAGCAACTAACAACAATCTTTTGGCGAACTCAACAGAGAAAAGTCATCGAAATTTTGGTAATTTCTTGGAAATGTCAGAGAGTGAGGGTGATTTCGCTTATGGACGTTGACACGTAAGCAGGGGATCCTGTCTTTGGAGGGAGCTAGATGCTTGTATAGGAAAAATGTGGGGCCAAGAATGTTCGAGGGAATGCCAAGTCCACCATAATTTGAGTGCACGACTCTCCTCTAAAATTATATTAAATGTAGGCTCTAATATTACATACAAATTTTTATTTGTTAAAAGTTTTAATTCTTTAAGTATAATTATTTTAATATTTTTTAATTATAATAATTTTCTCAAAGTATGCATTTAATTTAATTGCATAACTTATTTATCATATTATTTTTTAATTTTTAAGCAAATTTTAACATTCAACCATATTATAATTTATGTTTAATTGTGTTGTATAATTTTGCAATTTCATGTATCTTTATTACTGTTTATCATTGATTTTTTTCAAAGCAATAATTAATCAGTGATTAAATTATAACATAAAAAAGAGATGGAAAGAAGCAAAAATCAATGGAACCCAGTGAAATTTATGTGATCCAATCTCAAAAATTACATCTATATATTAATATATATTTCTTAATAATCTTACTTCCAAAGAAAATACAACCCTTCTCTGAAGATTTTTAACCTTATTTTGCAGAGATGTAATGATCCAGTATTATTCTTAAAATATAAAATATAGTTATAAGTACAAAATCAAGTCGAACACTTCAACTCGAATTCTACTTAAATTAGATCTACATTATATATGAATATTGTATTCTTCTAATGTGAACGATATTCCCCTACCTCCACTGACCGAATAATCTTCTTATACTTATCCACCTGTTTTTTATATTCTTTTCGGAGTCAAATAAACATTCTCGGACTGGTCAACATTATGAGTATTGTGGTGACACGCATAGGTCCTATTATTATAATTTTTAATATTTTATTATAATTCTTAGTTTATAATAATTTACAATAATATAATAAAAAATAAAAATCGTAATTAGAGAATTAATACAATTGTACTTACAAAAAACACCACAGGTCTATCCTTTGAACATTATAATATACAGAGATTCTTGAAATCTCGTTTCAATTTGGGACTGCATTACATATTGAATATATACAAATTTATTGTACAATTAATATAGTAATATTATATTATTATCATGTGTTTTGTATTTATATTTTTAAAAAAAAAATTGTTATAATCTCATATATAAATAAAATTTATATAAAAAATTGTATTTTTAATATTCTTATTTCATCAAATTCCAAATAAAAGAAGTCCTTCAATTCGATATGGTATCCATGAATAGCATATTTAATGTATTAATTTCCTGTAAACATATTTATAGTTCAATATTTTTTTCTTAATTATAAAAAATAAAAAATTAAGAGGCTAAGCTTATAATAAAGTTTTGGATAATTGGATAAGATAACAATATTTTGAGTACTTAAATTTTTATATTTTCGATAAAAGTAAATTCTTCATTTGTAATCTATTAAATATGATCTTACTATTATTAAGAAAAAAAAAAAAAAAGCACTAAACTATTTTTGTAATATTCAATCTTCATTATCCCAAATAAAATAGAAATACATAAGTTAAAATTAAAATTAAAAAGACATGATACATATTTTAGTCATTATGAATAAATAAATTGTACTTTATTTTAAAAAATCATAAAAATTTAGATTCCACTATTATTTTATTTTGATGATATTTTGACTTGATGGGTGTTGTGGAGAATTATTCTTTTTGATGGATCTGTCCTAAAGGAAATTAAGATCCAATGCTAATAATAAATTCGGGAGCTTAAAAGGATAATATTCTGCATTGTTCAGTTTATCCAAAAGGAAAAGCCAACAGCTTAAAAGAAAGCAATCCTTTTGTATTTAGCTATTACAATACAAGTTTCGGTTGCTGTTACTAGAGATCGCAACTTTACTAGTCTTAGCCATTGTGGAAGACTCGGCATGCAATTGGGCTTATCAGTTATACCCTGCGCTCCAAGTCCAACACAACTGAAGTCTAATAGCATTGCTGGGTACAAATCAAGCTAAAGTCGAACTCATTCTGGTCCATTTTAAACCCACCAACATTCCTCTGTAAATTGCTTAATCAGATTATCTAGTTGTAGGTAAGCTCACGTTACTAGTTTGGTATAATTTGGCCAGGATTTGTGGTGAAGAGTCCCTACAACTTCAATGTTCATGCCGCGGTACCACACTAACTTCTGCCTCGGACATCTTTCAGATTCTAGTTTTGTAGTTCTGCAGACAGATTTGGTTTTTCCAGGCAATTATGAGTTTTGAACTGTTTTCATAACATTTTATTGTCACTGCATGCGGAAATGGAACTGTGAAGTAAAAGGAAATCGAATCCTCTTGATGTTTCAAGTAGAAACATCATATACTGCAATGTTGATCCTGAATATGCCAAGTTCCTTAAACACATTGTCACGGTGGGGATGCCTGCACTGTTTGTTCATAGAAATTAGTATATGCTCTGCTAATAAAATGAGAGAAAATTCAGAGCACAAGACGACAGTCATATTTTCTCGTTGAAAAGAAAATGATAATCGTGTGGAAGATGGTGAAAGCAGATATGATGCTCTGCTAATTTTGGGTTATTCATGTTATGTGATTGTTTGCTTTTTTTCTTAACCTCTCTTTTGGAGAAAAGTAATGCTATGCATATTGGTTAGAACAGAGCTACTTATAATTTTAATGCTAGTAACGTGACTGTTTTACACTTTCAATCATGAGATTTTTCTTCCTTGAGCCCAACAGCCATTGTCCTCTTTGATGGGTTTCATTGCCTGATGGAAAAAGCAATATCTACTCCATCTAGTGGACAATTCCAACACACTTGAATCTTTAATCCAATTAAAAAATAATAAATATTTTGAGCATGCAAATGCTCACACAAACACACGAACGATTAGTCATTGTGCCCTTTTGCACTTTTAAAGACAGCTTTTATGCACGGTGGTTGAAAACAATGAAAGCACTTTCATGTGGATGAGTGTGGGGTTTTCATCTGGTGAAATACTGGATTCAATTATCATAAAAGACTTGTCTTTGAAAAAGAAAACTAAAGCTTGTTCAGTCAATTTCGCAAATCATTACAATTTATCATTCTACTCATGGTGTTCATTATCTAAATCGAAGTCAAAGAATACAAACTTGTGTTTTTGGTATGCTATATTGGAGCAAATCATTTATTCCATTCCTGTCATCCACATTAACATTAATAATTATTTGTACTTGGTACCTTCTATGAATTCAAAAGCCTTCAATAATTAGACCCACAAACGCTACAATCTCAATTATATCAATTACTTCTTAATTTGCAGCCCCTGTTCATCACTCTTTTTTGTACAACTAGAAATAGTTTTGGTTCTTTCTCTTTGCCTTTTCTTTTGGGGATTGCAGACAAAAAGCCTTTACCTTCTTTTTAGCATTACACTGATAATATTATGTATCTGTATTATTTGAAGATTTATATAAATAATGAAAAACTATATCTAGAGTCTCATTCATGTGGATCTAATTCGTTCAGAAGATCTCAATTTAGATGTATTATTAGAATTGATTTTTACAGCACAGCTGCCTATTTTATTTTATTTAGGGTCTGTTTGCTGGTGATGTTTCAATAAGCTGCTTTGCGCATTTGGCATGGCTTTACTAGTTAGCTATGTTAAAGGTGTAATTAGGGAGACATTGCATTAACCGTCATCAAATAAGTCGGATCATTTTCTTAAAATCGTATCAATAATGAGCTCCGTTTAATAAAATGTTAATTATAAGTATGAATAAAAACAAATTGAATGGTTCCAACACTACACTACATCGACTATAACAAAAATAATTAAAATATTTGTGAATTTCCTCTAGAGTAGGTTGGAATTGCTCCACTTTTATGGGGAATACAAGGGATCCCATGGAAAATATTAAACAGACTTAAATCCTTTATATAATAACACCATTCAAACTTTTAATTGCTCATGAAGCCTATCACTGTATGTACCCTGAACGCGTGAATGTCCTAAACAAAAGCATATATATACATATATATAATTATTGAATGCAAATATAAATAAAACCCTCTTAGTTTTCACTAATTTCGTACCTTTTGCTTCTAGTATATACCATGTCTATACACGGGAAAATAAATATGTAAATGGTAATAGAAAGTATAATACGAAAATTGAAATCAAATCTTAGCATTTGAGTTTCTCTTCCACAGCAATGGAATTCTTGCAATGAGCAATTGCTGCCTGAATTGCAGCTTGCAGTTCGTCCATGGTGCTATCACTGGTAGAAGAAGGTAGAGTTGCAGTTGCAACAAGTAGACCGCTATTTCCAGGAGACGTTCTGATCGATGCAGGGGCTGAAAATTCACCTCTTCTTCCTCTTGACTCTTTCTTATTTCTGAAACTTAAATTACCTGAAAACGAATAAGGTTGACGGTGGAGACGGAGATTCTCTCTCCTCCCTCTGAAAAACAACAGAGGCCTAACCATTCTCGCGTACCTCTTTATTACATGCCTTACGTCAAATCTCATCTTCTTTTTCTGCTTCTCTTTATTAATATTATCTTCTCTTTCTCTAACTTCATAACCTTTTCGCCATCTAGTAAACCCGAACAATGGGAATGACTTGGATTTGCTTCTTCCGTTTGTCTGATTGTTATCACTGCTTTGCTGATGATGGTCGCTTTTATCATTGCTGTTTTTGATGTTGCTGTTGCAGTTGGTCCGGCTATTATTGCCCTTGCTGCAGTTGCCAAAACAGTTTTCGCTGTTTTGATCATCTATCAATTCTCTGATGGGAAGGGTGAAGCTGTCCAATGAGTTGGTAGAGGAACGAGGAGATACTGGAAGGTGAGAGAGGAGATGAAGAGGAAGCAAATGTCCATGAAAGAAAATCTCATCTGCTGGAGACAAATCGATGGCAAACGAAGGTGAGGTTTTGGTTTTATCAGGAACTGTTGTTGTTGAAGAAGAATGAAGAGAGATTGTGAAGGAGAATTCATGAGAAGGAGAGGATGAAGCTGAAGGTGGTGAAGCAGGAGATGTTGACTGTTGCTTTGCTGCTGATTCCCGTTTTAACTTCTCTTCTTCGTGCTGCTTCTTTTCCACAGCTTTCTCTTTGGTCGTTTGATGCTGATTGGTGTCCATAGTTCACAAGATTATGCTTGAAAAGTTTTACAAGATATGATTCAGTATCTGGGGTACTCCCAGTACTTCTTTTTTTCCAATATTTGGGATTTTGCGAGTATTACCAAATCATTGAAAGAGGATGACGACTGATAAGATAAGGAAGCAGTGGAGAAAGAAAAAGAGAGAGAAAGCAGAAACAGAGAGACTGTTGTGAATCTGAACTTGTGCTTAAAATGTCTTTAGTAGGAAATGAAACATACATTTACATTTGCATTATTAGTTTATTGAAATAGAGAGAAAGGTAAGGAAGGAAGAAGGGTGTGGTGGACATGGAACAATGAGGTGAGATGATATATTTAGCAGTATGTGTTAAAAAGTTTTGATGGGTCCTCGTCAAGCCCAACAGCTATTAAAGTTGTGGTTGGAGAAATGAGATCACAATTCACACACAAGGATCCAAGTTTGCCCGCAAAAGGTGACTGGATTGCCAAATCAAGTTCTTTTTTTCAATTTAAATTTCCATTGGGTATATGTCTTTATATGTGAGTTGTTGCAGGAATGAGAGTGAGAGAGCAAGTGACGTTCCTATACACACACAAACATGTACACCCGTATCAATGAAGACTTAACAAATTTATGCTCTTTCACTCTTAATAATACTAGGTTACACTTGCACTATGTTATCCTTTTGTATGCTAAGTACATTGGAGAAAGTCTTTTGAGTTTGCTTCGTGTACTTTGACTTGTTAAATATGTGGGTTTACAAGAGGAAACTGCTGCTAATATTGACATTTGGAACCATTAGAAATCTAATAAAAGAAATCATGCACGAATGTCATTGTTCAAGGCCAATAAGTCGAAGAAGATAAGATTTACGGCACAGAAGGTCAAGTCCAAGTCATATATTGCGCTTCAGTGACTATTATAAAGAAATTTTCTCATCCAATTCATGAATAAATTTTTTGAGAAGACAAGTGTAACATTACTTTTAAACGTCAGTTAAAAAAAAAAAAAAAAAAAAAAGGTTATAAATGATGTATTATGAGTGGTTCGTTTCCTTTCGATTTTCTTCCATTGAAGACATAAACCAGCCAAAATGTCACAGATTTCTTTGGGACCCAATTCAATGCAACTATTTAGATTTTGAATTACCAAAAGGTAAAAAAGATCTTAAATCATCCGTCTTTTCGTTTAGCTTGATTTTTCAATCCATGTTTTCCTTTAAAAACGACATGCCGGAGAAAGCAAAGTATAATATAATGAAAATAATCATGAGTCTGCAACTGTGAAAGAAGTGGTTGATGAAAAAACAATGGAATTCTTTTCTTTCTCTTCATGAACCAATGGAACTAACGGGAGTTAACACGTCTGATGAAGATCCTATGGATGGATAAGAAAAATGAGAGGCGGAGTAAGGAAAAAGATGAAATAATATTCAGAGTCAGGTGAGACTCGAGAGACGGAGTAGAGGAAGTAGACCCCGGCACACGTGTAGAAAGTGGTCCAACCAAGAAGGAAGAAGGAGGATAGGGAGAGAATTTTGTTGGGGTTTTAGTTAATGTCAACATTACAATCATGGATGCATTATTTAGGTGGACTGAGGCATCTTCACCACTTACTAAACCATTTAAAATAAAATATCTATTCATTTCATATATTATTATTATTGTTATTATATTCTCTATTCGTATGACGATAAGACCAAACCAAAGCATGAAAGAAGAGAGAGAGAGGAAAACAGTGAATAAAACGAAGATTGCAGACCGAAATCCATTTAGATCCTTCGATGATGTGGGAAAAGCTTTCTCTTTTCTACTTTTTCCGCTGGCCACTCAATTTATTATTCCTTTCTACTACAAAGTCACTCATCAATTGGAACTAAATGCCAACAAACAAACGTGGTATTCAAAGTAAAAACGAAATCTGGAGTGACAGAAAGGAAGAAGGGATAGTATTGCATTTGTATTGATGTAGACGATAGAATATTAGAGAAACAAACCCCAAAATAAAAAAATTATAGTTAGGTCATCCATCGTGTTAATTATATGTTTTCACACACCTTTGGGCGCTTTGGGTGGGACTACCTCATCACCCTTATAGAAATAATTATAATATTTCTGGTAGAGGAGCGGTACATCCACAACGAAGACTGCGGCAATTGTGTTGAATGATTATTAATGCATTCCTTCCAATTCTACGTATAACTAATTAGTTAATATTATTTAATTAAAAGAACGAAACTATAAATATTTAATAAAAATTCAGTTCAATTTAGAAAGAGGTGGAGAACAAAATGTTGAAGCAAGTTCACAAGGAATGAGAGTCAAAAGTCACCACACCAGACCATCAACAGGCAATGTCTATTTGTTGTATCCAACAGAGTTGGGCCCCTGGCATGTGACTCATGAACGAAACAATTGAGAGTTTGGACCACGCCCACTCAAACAAGAACACAACTTCCTTGCCATCAACATGGATATCAAATCAAAGAAATTTGTTCAAAAGCAACGAAAAGACAATACGACATTAGCTGCATGCAGCGAAATCAAATTTATCAACAGAACCCGGTACGGTTTCACTGTCTAGTGTTGAAAGAGGTGCACTAGCACTCTCCTGCGTATTTTACAAATGAAAGATGCCACTGATTTAAATATGGATAAAGAACACAAATTTTGGAAAAAATAAAAAAGAAGAGATTTTTCATCTTTTCTATTTTTAATGTTCACCTTCCAATTTGTCAAAGGATGGATCACGTTAAATTAATGCTACATGAATAAATTCTGTCAGCAAGCTGATCGAGTGGGTTTCCTTAAGGCTGCTATAATACACTGTTAGGTCTACAAACAGGGAACCAGTATACAAATTGAATGGACACAGGCAGAAATATAAATAATCTCCGATGTGTAGCTACGCATTTGCAACTTTATGGGAGGGAAGCACAATTTTTCCTGAAGTCAGATAACAGATATAAAGCGCACTCTTAAATTTGATCTTACCACTTGCAGCATGAAAAGGAATTGGGAAGAGATCCAAACTGGTTATGAAGTTAATGCTGGATCAAATACCCAGAACCCCCATGAGAAACTGAAATGGGTTTATTATCGTATGAAAGCTCCATCTTTCCTTCTATGAACAACTTTCAAATTAGCGATCAGATACTGCAAATATAACTGATAGATGGGCTTTCTAATCACTGTCACTACCATGTTTATCTGGAAAACAGGCGGAAAAACACAAAAGGAAAATATTAAGCTTTAGCAACACCAATACTTGATGCATTGCACAGAGAGACAGCTCTTATACCTCTGGAACCTGAAGGTCTTTTTCCTTCCATTGCTTCTTTCTTCTCTTGGCAACTTAAACAAAGAAAAGGGCCATCCCAGGGGCGCAGCTTCCCCGAATAAGGTGACCCAGCATGTATTGAAATACCCTCTTCAGGTTTCATCTCCACTTGACAGACAGCACACACAAACAACTTAAACATATTGCACAGTGGGTATTTCGTATCCAACCTGCAATCGGAAAAACATGTCTTATGTCAAAAAGGTGTGAACTAGCATGGTCATTACCTGAGCAGACAGCTCTGCTACTTGTAATGGGTAAACAGTACCAACAAGAACAGCAATAGGAAATCAAAAATAAGCAATGCAAGAAATTAACTATCCTACTCATCCCTATCACAATTTTGAAAGAAACAACATAGCTAATACAATGATCTTCACAACACAAACCTTTCTGAAAGCATAGCAGATCCTTCCTCAAATAATTCCTCCACCACATCTGGCTCAAAATATTCTTTATCAGAGTTAGAAGATGATTTGGGGGACTTTCTGCGAAACATTGACTTGAGCACCCCTTTTACCTGCTCCTTCTTTGGGGCAGGTAATGGAGGAGGTGGCTTCTCCTGTGGCAATATATCAATCACAATGCAGGTTGTGTCATCTCGAAGTCCCTTTGCCTGTACCGAATCCTGCACAACCAAGGATGACAAGATAATAAGCTTAAAAATCCAAAAATGCCAAAACTGAAATGTCCTGCAGTGCCAAGATCTAAACGTCAGTGGTGTGCTTTTCATTAGCGACCAAATACCTAAAATGTAACTTTTGGAAATTGCATGGTATTAGCTTACTCTGACAATTTGTGCGGCAGCCATTTCTGCTGACATCCCCCGACAACAATCAAGAGCCTCTTCTGCTGATAATGCATCCCAAACGCCATCACTAGATATTATAAGCCTACCACCAGCTGTAGACAACTGCAGAAAAATGGTAATTGATATATAAAATTTGTTGAATCTCCTTGGACTGAATAACAGCACATCCACATATAGGAACCACGAGAATATAGGATTATATGTCAAAATTATACCGCAACAAATTCAAACGAAAAACTTGAAAAAGAAATCATAAATATAAGTATATTCATAAAAAAAAATCCTAAAACTGATGTTGTACAGGCAGAAACTACCAAAGGATAATTAAAGGAACGCACAGGGATCCAGCAACCATACTCAACAGGGAGCAAGTAAATGGAGACAAGATTACTACATCAACTATAATCTACAGATGACAACATGAAGAGCAAACCTTCACTTGCTTCACATAAGGTACAGGAACAATGAGCTCTCCAACATCCAAGTCTCCAATAGATCGTGAAAGGCATAAACCTCCAGGCCAACATCTTAATGGACCAATCTACAAATGAATTAGTGTGCTAGTTAGACAATCTGCATTTATGTATCAACTTGTACATAAAAAGCATTTCATTTATGAACATCTGAAGTTTTTCAATGAAGTTGTCATTTAGGTGGCAGATAAACATCACCAACTTGAATTTTATCACACAAGCTTTTGCCATCCATAGGACAGATTGACACTTGTGAGTTGGTCAACAAGTGTTTAGTATCTTATTTTCCAGATATGGTGGATATTCTAGTTAGACAATCTGCAATTATCTATAAAATCAAAACAAAAAAAAATATTTCATTTGTGAGCATTTGAAGATTTCCAATGAAGAAACCAGTCTATAGTTATATCGGCGGCAGATAAACATCACCAACTTGAATTCTCCTACAAGGTTTTGCCTGCCATAGTACAGATTGACACTTGTGAGTTTGTCCACAAATCTTTAGTATCTTATTTCCACATGTGGTGGCTATACAAATTTAAAGAAATCACTGACTAAATAAAATTTTACCAGATAGAGAAAAATTCTGTAACCAGACAAATTTTCCTAGAAATATATTACAAAGTCTAGAACAAACAGAAATATAAATGTAATGAAAAGAAAAGATACCTCTGCACCACCACCAGTATTGAGCCGACCAACCTCACCCCCACTTGCTGTAATCCGTTCCCTCCTAATTATGTAACCGAAAAGAAAAAGTGAGGCATTTATTTTCGATCTGTAAGACATTATATCAATGACTTACTCCTCTTCATTGCATTCAAGTCTATGATCAGCCGATAGGTAATGGATATCCCCTTCAGCGGACTCAAGTATGCAACGGGAATCACCAACAGATGCTACAGTTATAACCCATCCTTCAATTATCACCAAGGTGACAGTTGTTCCTGACGTGCGTGCTGGAAAGGCAATCATATAAAATGTAAATTGATACAAAATTTAAAAAAAAAAAGTGCCAAACAATATCCATTATACATGTAACCAGACATCAACATCCATAAAACTAGATCATGTAATAACACACAAGCACAAACCTCATATATTTGAGAGCCAAAATCATTCACATTGGTCTGTCTAAGTAAATAGCTCCAATAAATAGTGCACAAAAAATTATAATTCTATATAACCTGGAATGGTTTATACAGTGACCTAATGCACTGTACTAATCTTACACATTCCCAACCTGATTGCATCCACCACAAATTTGGGTAGACATGTACTATCCCATGTATCAGCAAGGCTTCAAAACCATCTCTCAAATATTCTGTAGTTAGGCTACATTTATGAATGTACAAGCACAACAAAGAGCATAAGTATGTTGGCACAAGAGTGCATAAGTGAGAATATGCGTGCATACATGCTTTTTAGTCATTCTATTATAGCCAAAAGTATAAATTGCATAGATACTCCTTGTTTGACAAGAGTTTATCAGACAACATATGTAGTGACAAATGATAATAACGAACATACAAAAGAAGTAATCGAACCTTTCTCTTGAAAATCTTTATCTGTTTTTACGAAGCCTGCTACCAAGGCCCGTGGAAGAGCTGCTATCCATTCATCTCTGTTAAGCTCCGAAGGGATAGCATTTAGAACATTTTTCAGAAGATTCTCCTTCGTGTAAATAGCGGCTCCAGACCCATTATGTCCATCAAATAGCTGCATTGTAAAACGAAAGTAAGGCATTGGTTGCGAAATTCCAGATGGATAAAGCAGAATCCAAACGAAACCCACTTAAGAATTATGTTGATCATAGCTAACCAGCAAAGTTATTCACATCCATTATCTGAAGGCGCATTGTAGAAGTCAAGAAAATCCTAAAAGAAGCTAAATCGGAAGCTAACTACATGTATCTAAGTATGACTAAGAGCCTAACTAAATTTATTCCCACCATGAATTCAGTTACAGAGCATCAATAATTCAGCTGAATCTCATCTATCAACGAAGCATTCCAATACATCCAAATTAAATACGTAAAATATGATATGCCAATTGCCAACTATCAATATTTTTTTCCAAGCCCACTAAATTGAAATATTTCGAAAACAATACCCCATATACAGAAAATGTGGTGACCCCATCTCCCATGGCTCTTTGACATTCATTTTTGAGAAGGGTAAAATCTTCTCCTTTCTTGCTTTGACTAGCCTGTCCATGCAAAATCTCTGGTTTCTCTATCTTCTCATTTGCCAATTCTCGCTTTAGTAGCACCGAAAGCGGTACAGTTTGATGTTCGCTCTTCGTGGACATTTCTCACCTCCTTCAAATTTAATATCACAATCACAACTTCTTGGGCAAAAAATGAATCGACCGCTCTAGTTCTTCATTCCTGATCACATAAATCAGATGATTATCTCGGACGGCAATCACTAAGACGGACTTAATACACAATTTGAATAAATAAATTCAAATCGGAATAACAAACAACAAAATCGACGTCAATGCGGATCTTAGAAGATGTAAAAGGTTTCAGTGATACGCATCTCAGTGAGTCAAATCACGAAATCTAGAAATGGAAATGAAAAATTACAAGGAGAGAAAATCGCAGCGAGCAAAAGTAAAGCGATGGCGTTTACGAGCGAAAAAGAAAATGAGAGGCGTTGAAAGGAATTAATTGCTGTGATCCGCTGTGCTGGAGGAATTCCATTGTTGGTAACCCATCTATTGAGAGACAAAACGAAACAATTTTAGCGCAATTGAAACTGGATTTCTCCATGTCCTTTTTTTATTTTCCGTTTTGGTTTTCATTTCCACTGACATGCCAAATACGCACCGTTCCTTTCGTTCGGCGCTCAAAAGCCGTTTTTCAAGCCGCTTGTAGTTGTAGTTGTAGTTTGTAGTGTAGGCGCTTGCTGCACCGTTGGATGAAACGTGGATCCTACGTTAGCCAATTTTATAAATAAAACCTATTGGTTGGATTGAAATTTGGCGCAAGATTAACAATTTTTCCGTCTTCTTTTTTCTCGTTTCTATTTTTGCATTGGCGCCGATTCTAGAAGTGACAACAAATTAATAGGACCAAGTCAAATTGAATGAATTCCTTGCGAGACGGGAAGCCCATGCAAATATATTAAACGCTTTTTAGCCGGTTATACTAGTATTTATTAATGTAAAAAATATTACTTCGTTTGTTTGTTTTAATTAATGTTGAACTATTTGTCACGTAGTAGTCATTTCATCTTTGAGCTTCTAGTTGTGGTGCCATTTGGGACCTACTCATATTGCAGCATTAGAATAAGCATTAACCTAATCCTCTGACCATCCACTTGGTGGACCGCGGTATTATCGGCGCCAGTTATTCCTGATGAAACAATTGATTCCACGTGCAGATAAAGCGAATGAAGAAACTCATCGAATCAACAAATACCGTGATTTAACAGACGACTTCGTGACTGAGACGTGAAAGGACGGAATAGAGACGCGCGTGTGGGACTAAATATATCTAAAAGAAAATAGCAGATTGTTAGACAAATTGCGCGTGAAATAACTAGATTAACTTGATCAGGTTATATCAATGTGTTAGTTTGCATTATATGGACCCCACCTCACCTGAGAGATGAATAAAATCAGTTCCCTCAATTTGTGGGGATTGCATGGCGTGGGGTTGACGTTCAGAGCTGATTCAAGGTACGTTCACGGCATGTTCAGAACGTTCAATTGATTCCGAATGCAAGCTGGAAGGAAAAGGTCCAACTTGCCAATATGGCAAGAGTTGCTATCGACAACCGCTGGTTTACTCATTACAGCTCACCACATTCCACGGACTGTAGTTAATCATTCAATCCCGCAGAGATTTTCTTTTTTTAAATTGTATATTTTATATAACAAAATAAAATAAAATAACATTATCAAATTTTATGATTTGGAAGAAAAGGTGGAGTCATTCTTCAGAGAGAATGATGTGAGGTCCTCTATCTACCTCACATAGGTTTGATTCTGGGGCTGGGCATACACATGGTAACTGATAACCGATGTGTTGCCCATTCCACCAGCTTTTAGCCTCTAAAGCTTGTTCAGATTCTTGTCCGGCTTCAACATAGAGCTGTCAAGTCTTTCAAGCTCAACTCAACTGAATCATCCAACCTGGTAGGGTGTATTACTTCGCAACTAGCGTACCATACGCACAATACAAGCTGAATTAGCTTTCTCCAGAGAAGGACATTACACAGCTGAGCTCATTGGCTTAACTGTAAATTAATATGCACGAAAGTTATAATTATGTTTCTAAACAGGACTACATTAGACATCAAAAGCCATCACTTGAGGATTCGACTAGAACTGTTGGAAACTTTCAAAATAAAGAGAATAAAATAAATTGGTGTTTATATATATATATATAAAGAGAATAAAGTAAATTGGTGTTTATATATATATATATGCATTAAATGAAAAGACACTCTTATTGTAAAAGCTCGCTCTTTCAATTTAATTATGAAAATAGACAATTTTTTATTTTGAATGATTATTGTTTTTACGGTTAATCAAATTTTATTTTTTGGATCTAACAATTATAAATAAAAGATGTTATTATAAGACATATTCTCAATAAGGATAGACTTAATCCAATTTTATTGAATTCAAACTTATCCAAATTGACAATTGGATGGATTTAGATTGATTCTAAAATTTTTAGATTAATTTTTGAATTTGACTAAATTTAAACTAATATATTTAGATCGGTTTAAAATTTCGATCCAAATTGACAATAATTACTCTTTTGAATGGATTCAATCTAAATCAATTTAAAATCTACAAATAAATCTATTTGCATCGATTTTAAAATTTTTTTAATTAATTTTTAAATTAAAATAAATATAAATTAATATATTTAAATTAGTTTGAAATTTAAGCTCAAATCTATTCAAAGTAACAATACCCCCTAATTTTGAATAAAGATACATGCCCCCAATAAGAGGTGCTTTATTGATATATATCCCAAATAAAAAGGCACATACATATCCATAAATAGAAACTAAGTTATGATCATAAGACATTACTAAAAACTTTCTACACTTTTTTACTATTCCACCATCTTCTTAAAATAAGTTTTTTTTTTTAATAAAATTTTCATATTTTGTGCATTAAAATCTCGTGTTTTATTAATTTGCGAAAACAAAACATCAATTTTGGCAAGCTTGTAATGTTCAAGGATTTTCCAGTTTGCTTCGTTACATAATGCAGGCAAATTAACAAGTGCTTCATTGTATTCAAAGGACGGTTTTTTTTGTTTTTTTTTTTCTAACTCATCTGCATTACTTGATTAATGGGGACAACTAACGTCTTAAGGAAAACGATTTCTGTAACATACCTAGAAGTATACTTTCGACAATTTCCTTTATTATTATCCTACATACGCAATTTTCTTTATTGAGTTAAATTTTCATTAGCAACTCTTCTTAATCTACATTTATTATTATAATACTATATATCCCACACATTTTCTCCCACAAAATTAAGATGCCATTCATACACAATGGCCGCTAATTCGTCTCTTTGAGAGTTTGCCATAGATTTTGTAAAAATGAAGCGTTTTGATTGTCATAACTTTCGGCGACATTTCCTCCTGGCAAGCCTAAATGTGGTCTATGTTTTGACAACACTGTCTGATGCTATTTTCGATTAAAACCACAAGCCCAGAGCCAATAAGAATTGGGATGTTAGCCTGCTTCAGGGCGCACTGTAACTGTGCTCAAGCCTATCGCAACGCTGCTTTCTTCGATAGGTTCCTATGGCGTGTTAGGGACCCAACTGCAAGGGTTTTAAGTTTTTTGCGCACACATTTCCTTTTTCACATAAACTACAACCACAACTTTTTTCATACAAATTATAACCACAATACATCCATAAACACAGAACATCAACGTATTCTTCATCAAAATTAAATATCAATCCAAAAAACTTAATCAAAATGTAATATACATAATTAAAAAAAAAAAAGAAGTAAACACATTCAAACCAAATATATCAGAAATAGGATGGATTCAGATCGGGTAAGCCAAACGGGGGCAAAAAACAGCTCATGGGGTGTTGGGCGATGGATTGCAAAGCTCAAGGTCGGAATTGGTCTACTCTCTTTTTGCTCCTTCCCATTTCTTAATTTCTAATGTAATAAACAAAATCTAAGCAAATAAAACAAGTCAAAAATAGTCAAATACTAAATGATAAAATGGAAGTATTTTGGCCTAAAATGATTAGAATACCAAGTCTTGAATTTGTGTGGTAACAAAACAAAAAGGTCATCAATGATAGTCACATTCTAAAAGTTTCCACAAAGAATTTCACAAATGATTTAGAGGCTACATTATTTTCTTTCTGGTCGTCGCTAGTTGCTATAAGGCCATTTTTTTTTTTCACAATACATATTCAACTTGACAGGTCATGTGATGCGATCACATTGCATCCAAATGATTAAAACAGTGCATGAAAGTCTCCAAAGTCATACCCCAACACCAGCTAATCTCGTAAGCGAGAGTTGTACGGAATCCTAAGCAACTAGCAGCAAGCTAACAACATGACCTTCAGTATTTTATCACACCTAAGCTCCTCAACCAGGGAAGCACCTCTTCTAGTCCTTCTTTCAAGCTTCTTGGGTTGTAGCCCAACTCTGTTTTGGCCTTCTCACAAGAATAGGCCCACTGATGTCTTAAAACACGTGCAGTCTGCAAAAAAATTCACTCATTGTAAGAAGACAATGCATACTCAAGAAACAACAGTATAAAGATACTGTCAAGGAAACATGTATCAGAAATGTGCTGAGATAAATTCAACATGGCACCACTGAGAACCAAAAACAAAAAGATAAACATGGAAAATGAAGAGGAGTTTAATTTTGACAACTATAAACAAATCAATCCAAACTTTTTGTAAAACACAAGACATTGAATAATGAACTCTTAATAAAACATGAAGTAATGAATGATAAGTGTCGCACTCATAAGTTCATAATCCAAACAAATACTACAACCACAGTCAATAACTAAACTGCAGAGTGCATACCGGGTAGCTGATGAGAGGAAGCTTTCCTGTAATATGAGCCAAAAAAACCGATATCCATCCATAAGCTTCAATCAACCAAAGAGGGATGTTAAACCTAGGCCTTCTTGTTCCAGTGATTACAGCAGCCATATTAAAAACATGCATAAATGATGCATTTTCTCCTGTAAGTAGATATCTTTCACCAGGTCGACCCTTGCCCATTGCTGCAATGTGACCCTCTACTACATCATCAACATGACTAAAGGAAAACTTGTCATTTCCTCGGCCAATATAGCCAGGTAACCGCCCATTAAAGCGTTCGATCATCTGAAATGCAAATAATCCTATCATTTAACAGTTCTTTAAGAAATAAACCAGCTGTATGAATATAACACATAAAACGAGAAGATCTATTAAAGGACTACAAACAAATATGACAACTATGTCAGGAGAGTATCACATCATCTGTGGACCATCTTCAGAGGAAACTATTGACAATAATAAAGACTATGATCATTGGCCGTATTTTGAGCTTCCATTACTAGGCTCAATTTGACAATAGATTTCGGCCTAAACTATAAATTCTAGTAATATCATAATAAAAAAGAAAATGAGAAAGAAGTGCTATAGCTATAACAATCTTACCATTTGAGCAACAATATTACCAGTGGTGAGCTTTCCCGGACCATAAATAACACCTGGATATAGCGGTACTATGGATAACCCCTCTGATGCAGCTTGTAACGCTATCTTATCAGCTTCAGCCTTGGACCGCTCGTACTCGGTACAGAAATATTTCTCCTTATGAAACTGCTACCAAATAATTTAGCATCATCCTATTAAAAGTTAATTAAACGACTAATTAATTTACTATGGAGTACATAAGTTCTCATACTTGATTTTCGTCGGCAATGTATCCATCTGTTGAACCAAGAGCAAAGATTGACGACGTATATATAATCTTCTCGATTGATTTCGTCTCTTTAGCTGCTTGCAGAACGTTCTTCAATCCTCCTACATTAACCTAAGAGAAAATTTTGAACAATTTCAGCGTTTCGATTTTCCTTGAAATGAAAAATAGAAAACAAAAATCTTTCACGATAAAGTTCAACTATGAGCCTAGGGTTCATATTACGGAGAAGAATCTAGAAGGATCGGGGAGCCAAGGCTCGACAAGTGCAGCAGAGTGGAAGATGATGTGGCAACCGGCGCAGGCGTCCAGGAGTGACAGGTAGTCTGTCACGTCGCCATAGGCAAGCTCGAGAGGTCCATCAATATCTGTAGAAGGAAGGCCGGATAGGTCGCTGGTGCGCCGGACCAAGGCCCGGACTGACTTGCCTTGGTTGAGGAGAGCTCGACATAGTCTTCCCCCCAAGTATCCGGAAGCGCCAGTCACCAGTATCTTCATCGTCTCCCTCTCACAGTTTCGAATCCATCGGGTCAAAAAATATGGATAACTATAATTTATGATAAACAGCTATATATATCAGAACCGGAATTAACAATCAATTAAATTAATTGGAAATGAACAATATATTACCTTTCTTCTCCACAACTATGAGTTGACTCGCGAAGATCAGTATGGAATTATATGGCAAGGCCAACTAGATCAAATTTTGTTTAGGTTGCCAACTAGATCGAAGAAAACCTTTTGAGCTGGTTTGGCATGCGACACTCGGCTGGACACTAAATAAAATGATAGGCCCATGTCAATTTCTTTTCTATCATGTTGCAACAAACTTTAGCTTATCTTGTACAAATTATTGATTTTGTGCTGTTTAGCCTGTTCAAGCTCGAGCCACCTCCCCTCACAGGTTTACAACACAATTTTATTGTTTCAAAATTTTAATTTTAATATTTTATATTATTATTTTAATAATATATATATATATATTATTAATACTTACCATTAATATTGTCAATGGCCGCCACAAACCATCACCAACAGTCCATTTTTAACCTCTATTCGAGTCGATGTTAATATAATTAAAATTTTCGTTAAATGTTGTACGTATTGAAACAAACACATATCTGTAAATCAATTGTTCATTGTAAATCTGAGATTGAATTTTTTGATACTAAAATTTCAAACTTAGATTTATATTGAACAGTTGCTCTAATAGTAATTATAATTAAATCAATGCGTGAGCATTTAAGAAGGATTTTGTTTATATACTAATGTTAACTCGAAAGGGGATCGTAAACTGATGACCAGCATTTGTTGCTAGATTGGCTAATTGTGATTTATGTAACTGGAATTTTTTTTTATTTTAATTAAATAATTAATAAAAATAATATTAAATAATAAAATCATATATATTCTTTTACATTTAAAATTTATAATTTACTACAATACAAAACATTATATTATATAAAATTTGATACATTATAATATACTACACTACAATCTATCTGTTGTAAAATAATTCAATACATGTCACTAATAACCCACACCTGTATTACATGATTACTCTGTTACTGACACTGGAGAAGAGAATTTGTTTGAAGGGGAGTGACGAAAAGGTCGCCAGAATTTTGATTTATTGGCTATTTGGCGACTACTCTTCATTCTCAAAATGATTGTCCGGACTTTATGAGCGTTAACAATGAGATTCTTTGTTTCGGAAATTTTTTGGATTACATTTGATCGTCCTCTTACTTTCATTAAAATAATCCCAACAAATCCCCATTTAAGATAAGCTTTTCCAGATAAGTTACAATTACACAGTCAGTTAGAAGAGAGGCCAGGCCACAACACAACACAAAGCAAAAACACGGCGTTGTCCTTATTGGTACAAAAGACCAGATTAGAAACCAGCAGTTTGTGTCTTAAATGCCCGTCTGCACTAGTATTTTTCTATTCCTTCGGCTATTAATGTATGTTGACTTGGACCAATGCCGACAACCATTGCTGCTACTAAAGGAGCCTTATACAATACATTGGATTTAGAGAATTCATATACGTGAGAAACATTGTCAGTGGAATGTTATAATCTCGAGCGACGTATACATTTGATTGGATTAAATGGAGCGTGCCTCCGAGTAGAGTTATATGGGCGCCCATTCAAGGAATCTGATGACCTTATATCCCAACCCTCAACATTCTTGGGAACACACACGTCGAATAGAATTTGACCAAGAACTCCATGAGCATTAATGCTTGGTGGGTTGGGCAAATGAATCAATCCTTCCTTCTGTTTGTCTTGTATAGGCCCAACATCTTTGCCATCATAATACTCGAGAGAGCTTGGCATGAGGAAATGATCACTAGGAACAAGAGAAGATCCTTGGAAGCTCCGGGTTGGGCTTACTGCTGCTTTACTCACTTTGTAGATGGAGTTGGACCTCTCCTGAAGCACTCCCTCTATCCCCATTTTTTCTCCTTCAAGTCGTTGAATCCTTTGGGAGTAAACTGCAGCTGCCTTACCAAGGAGTTCAGTCACAGCAGCTTTGTAATCAATTGGATAATGCCGATAATGACCTGTAATAACCAGCAAGATTGATTCACATGAAAAGGACTTGAAATATATTGACAACACAACCTAGAGGTATTTACAATCAGAATCAGACACAGTCAGAATCATAAAAATGATTACAGGACAATGTTTATGATTAGCCTTTCAAATATATGAAGACTAACATGCATGCACATTCATTGCATCATAGCCATCATCAGACAATCCTACATTAAATAAAGTAACCATTTCAGGTTTGTAAATATAAAACCAGCATCCTTTTTAATCATTTTTTGATTGGCCATATGTTATCAGTCACTGGTGAGATGTTAACAGCCAATATTTAGTATTCACAAGTCACAATTTTATCCAGAATAGGAAAAACATCAACAGCAATAAACAGTACATTTGAAAGTGTAAACCTTCTAGAACACAGAGTATGAACTCCATTTGGTTTTAATATCTATAAATGCACCACCAAAAAGCCCGAAGAAAGTTTAAGTGGAAGATATCACACATACCATTATCTTGATTAAACATAAACTCTAAGAGTTTGGAAACAGACCTACATGAGGAGAGCCATCCCATTTTACAACTTTTACATCTGCCCCTAATTCACGTAGTCGTTGAGCAAAATTATAGATTACTTGGTAAGGAGCAAGATCATCATTTTCTGAACATAAAATGAGATACGGGGCTCCTAAGCGCTGCATAAGAATGTAACTAAATAAAATCAGAACAGAAGAAAGTAAAAGCATTTTATGGCAAGTAATCTGCTTTTCACTTACAACAGAGGAATACAGGGTCTGCCAAAACTCAGCTCGCTGTGATTCAAACCTACTAAGGAAGAGAGCATCAAGACCAGAAGCAATGTGATTCGCTATCCATGAGGCTATTCTTGGTGGATAGGACATTTTCAGAACAGATGGATGAACAACAAATCTGGCACCCAAATCACTAGTAAAATCCACTGGACAAGAATCATAGATATGGCCCGAAAAACAGTCCCTCATCAGTTGGCAGTCGTCCTTCATCAGAGAGAAGGAGAAACGCAAAAAGTGATTAAACTAAAGAAAACATCTGTATGTTAAGGTTTATAAATTACAATGTCTATATCAAGGCTAAGACAAAAATGAAAATTTCAAACTTGCTAGCTATTTTTTTTACCCATCAAAAGCATTACTATTGGAAGAAACCATAACAATTAACAACCAGGAAAGTATTGACAAATCTCTCAAAGCAGGGAAAAGGTAAACTATGTGGTTTTATTGAACGCAAAAGAGAAAAAGGTACCAGATTCAGTTTTGTTTCACAAATTCCCTCAATTATCTGCAAAAGAATAAAATATGCATTAGCAAATCTCTAGCTAAACCAAAGATGTTCACAGTATGATGCATTGGTTAGCTTCCGCACAGAGATGGGAAATAATTCATTGCTGACATCAAACCACAGACATTTGTGGTTTCCAAATTCTTGAAAATATTACCTGAAGAACCTTGAACATGCAAGCATTGGGACCACCTGAAAAAGACGCAAAAACAACTGGGCATGGCCCAAACTTGAGCTCCTGCTTGCCACAATAAAATCAAACAGTTACTAGACAACCCACTCACTATGTTAAACTTTTTATAAACTTCAAGCTACTGAAATTCTGTAAGGATTCAGTCCAAACTGTCGTGGTGTTTAGCTGAGCTAGGATTTCCACCAGATTGTAGCCAAATATCCAAATAAAGTTTGAAAAATAACAAAACAGATAATATGAGTTGATCCAATTACGTCACTTCTCCAAGTAACAGTCGGGAAAGAACAATAGCACTGACCTCAACAATTTCATTCAGAACATTCAATGCTAGAATTTCAGCCTTTTCAGGGAAGAACCTACACATATTACAACAATCAATCTCCAAGCGGAAAAATTATTGTATCAAGTATGCATAATAGATGACCAATTCCAGATAGCAATTTAATATCCTTCATTCCTCATACACGTAAATATCAATGAAAATCAAGTAAATAAAATCTACTATCCCTTTAAATCCGCCATGATCCTCAAATCATTAAGCAATTATAATTCACAAAAGAATTAGAAGCCAAATCGAACTTACATATTGAGAAATTGAGAATGACAAATAAGTGAATTCCATCCCAAAGATGAGTAAAGCTGACCAAAACGATTCAATTGCTTCTCTTCACTGGACATCCAAGCAAACACCACCACTATCCCTTCTCTTTTCTCTCCACTTTCCTTCCTTCTCCAGTAATACCTACCCCCAAATCCCCACATTTTTCTGTTTGCTACCTTCCCCAACGATTCCAATTCAACAAAATATTTACCTTCTCTTCAACGCTTGTTGATTCGGGATATATAGTACGTCCGCAAACGAGAATTCGATTCGATCTATGGACGAAATTTCAGAGATATCATAAGGTTCTGGTTCTTTGGTCACACAGCTGATTTTTTCCAGGTTTTATATCAAGTGATGATTGAAGTGAAGGGTTCGAGGCTTTGTAGTTCGACTCCCTGCAAACGGGATGACTCAAATAATTGCAATTTACCCAAACGCGGGCCACATTTCCTATTTAAGTACAAATATAACCTTGTGATTTACCTGTAACGACACAACTACCCTAGACAATGTCGTGTCCGAATCTTATTGATGAAATAACTGTTCGGATGCGGTAACTACTGGCTAGAGATTTCTTTTGCTTACAAGTCAATAAGAGCCAGCCCGCTGTACTCCGTACGATAATTTCCCAAGCACGCAATTTTTATTTTGTGATTTTATTGACATTCTCAATATCTTTTTCAATTAAAAGAAACATATTCTAAAGATTTATATCGTTAATCATTATATCATTGATTAAATTATTATTTGCATTATTTTATTGTTGTCCGTGGTTGTCTTGGTAGCCTGAAACTGACAAAACAGGGTATGGTTACGGGTAGCGGTTGTGGAGTTAATTGACGAAACGAAACATGACTAGGTTGTCGTTCCGTTGAACGATGATCTAAAGACTGCAAACTTGGCTGCAATACTGTACGAAGCCCCTTACAACAGCAGCTTATACCACCGAAATTAGAGAATCCATTTGACATCGGGCTATTTCAATTTACTTATTTTTTCTTTTCAAATTTAATTTTCTGGTACTGGTATGCATCATAAATTGAGGTTACTCTTTGCCTTGAAGGTGGGAATCATTGTTCAAATCTCCACAATAGATCGGTTAGATCTCATGATCAACCTTTAGAATTAGAATCATCAAGTATATACTTGAATGAATTCTCAATTGCGTTAAAATTATATTTGGATTTAGACATGTCCAAATAATTCAGCGAACAAAAACGGAAAAAAAATTAACAGGAAAAACAGATAAAAAAATCTTGGTGACTTTCAACGATTTCGGTACAAAGAAAAGGATAAAACTGTTGGTTAAAAGAAGTAAAAATGTATATTTTTGGGTTCTTATTTTATACAATGATATTACTACAAATTGTGAATAACGGAAATCCATTCATTCCATTTCTACTGCTATAGTCCATTTTATAAAAAAATTAAAAAAAAAAAGTTATGTCAAAGGTTTTCCTAATCTTATTTTCTTGTTCTCGCCTATATTATTATACGAGCAACCTGATTCAGATTAGTTCAATTTAATTTTCACATTTATCACTGAATTATCGAGGCAATTTGGTCTCAGAAATTAAAAATAGAAGAATCAGATTCTGAAATTGGGTGCATTTTTCAAAAATTGTCTGAACGTCACATCGTATTTGAGGTCTGAGACACCATATCTTATAGATTGTAAGCATTTATTACACCACCCTAATCTAATACAAAAGAATGATAAAGTAGTGTCTATCTTCCGCCCATACTAGTCGAATATCATTTAGTCAAGTTTTCGTTCTCCGATAGTTACACATGTAAAGATTTCTATAAATACTGAACTCATTATATTATAAAAAAACTTTTGAGCCGTTACTAAAATCCTCTCATATAAAAGGCTCTCCACTACCAACACAAGCGCAAATTCGAACTCAACTGCCCAAGTCGATAAATAGCATAAACACTTTATTTTATTCTTCTCTGCTATCGTTTATAAATTTTAAACCGTTTATTAACTTAAGTATCGGAGTTTATATGCCTGCAGCCCGACTTCACTTCTAGCTTTTTGTTTTAATTTTGGATAGAACCTATAGGAACTTTGACTGAAGCGAGATATTGATTTACTAGATCGCTCTTACAGCATCAGCGACAAAACCTGTGCGGTGCATTGAATTTTTTACCCCAGGAAAATTTAGGCATCAATAATTGGCGCCGTTTATGGGAACTCGAACTAAAAGCCTTTACAAAAAATTTCATAGGATATTTTATGTGCAAATGACAGGGCACAATCGTAGCCATTTTTTTAAGAGAATATAAATGAAAAGGATAGAGATCTGATCCGTCTTAATGATAGGGGAGATGTTACAAAGTCATCTAACGAAAATAAGGTATAAGGTCATGTTGCTGCACATCCAGTAAGCAGAGCTGCCATCAAAACTGAAGAATGTAGGTCACAACAGCTGAAGGGAGAGCCAAGAGAGTATAGGAATGCACGAGCAGTGAATGATCGAAAGATACTCACGCTAGAACAGAGGAATCAATAATTAGAAAAAGAAGCCCCAAGGTTAAGGATGTTAGTTCAAGAACAGCACGGTAAGAAGAAGTGCCAAACTATGCCAGAAGTTTCAAAGGCAATGGCTAGCTATTCACAATTGGAGAGGGCCCCAAAAGCCTAGTATCCAACTAAGGTTACTGTTAAAAAAAACACTCGACTTACCAGTTTGCCAAAAAAAAGGGGATTGGTGTGAATATGGATAATGGGCCATAGATATTTAATATTCCATTCAGCCTCAAGATAAGCATGAGGATTGGTGCAAAGTCAAGGCGCACTATAGTGAATTTGATATTATAGCTTAATAAAATCAGATCTAGATACTACAGTGTTTACCTTGCTGAAATACAGTTTATAGAAGTTTGTGTTAGAAAGATACTAAAAGAAGTTAGAGTTGGGATAAGGACAGACTTAGTTCGTAGCTCGAGTAAAAATCTTGAGGTGGGAAAAGCTAATGATTTTCTCTTCATCAAAGATATACTAGAGCTAACCATACCTAAAAAGTTTAAGATGCCTTAGATCGCATCTTTCACAGAAAAAACTGACCCCACACTGCACTTGGATATATTCAAGAAAATAATATGTATTCAGAGACTAAGTGAGCCCCAGATATATCAGTTATTCCCATTAATTTTGAAAGGACGACTCAAGATATGGTTCAGGGGCCTTTCTAAAGGAACCATTAAGAGTTTTTGGTAATTAAGTCAAAATTTTGTAAAAGAATTCTGAGGTACTATACAGATAACCCACAGTGCAAGCACACTTTTATTATTGAGACAGGGCCCTAATGAGAGTCTCCAGAGCTTTATATCACGGTACCATTAAAAGATAATTGAGTTGGGGATTTTTCACCACCTACTTACATTAGAAGGCTTAAAAAAGGGGTTTCGTATGAAAAGGAGATGGTATACTATTAATAAGTGATTGGTCATCACATACGAGGTCGCGTAAAGGGTATTATTTGATAAAATGAATATAGAAGATCAGGTATTCCTAAGAAAACAAAAGGAGAGAATGAATCACCCCTAGTAACATGAAGAGATATTTTTTCAAAGACTAAGATGTTTGTAACCCGCTCCTTTGCCGACCTTCCTGACTGTGGCTAGTCGCTCAAAAATAAAAGAATGTTGCTCTTTTCTAAACATCTCTACAAAACAAATAAAATAAAGTTAACCTCTTACATAAAGGCAATAAGACAATTACTAACTTTTACCCTTTGCTTTCATTCGATTCAGGGCGATGCAAGAAAGGTGAGAGACGACTAGACCCGACTTTATCAATGAAGCGTCAGAGAGAATCTCTTTCTGGTCAGCGATTATATCTCTTAATGATTTCATCCTCCTTCTCGACTCTTGACCCAAAGCGAGGTAACTTGCCTAAGCCTTAGCCGATTCAAATTAGTTCAGGATTTTTCTCTAGCTACAAGGTCCCATTCGTCTCCAACAAAGAATCACTTGTCTTTTCAGTATTTATTATTGAAATAATTCTCTCTCATCAGATTGAGAGTTTTTGACCTAGCTATAGGTAATATCACCTAGGACTTGATCTAGAATTCTTCCTTAGTGTGTATATATACACCATTTCAAAAATATTAGGAGGTTCATCAAAATATTCATTCCACAGCACGTATAATTTGGCCAAAATTCTTTAATTATTGAAGATGAGTTAATACAAAAAAATCTAAAAGTAAGTCAACAGGTTGGCAAAAAATAGTTGAAGCAATAGCCTCACTCCTAGCAGAAATAATTCTTCATTAAAATTGTTCTCCTAGTAAGGGTCAGTTCGATATTTCACCTCTCTGGGGAATTTGCATAAACACCAGCCTGTCCACCTTGTAAGCTTCCTGATACTCACTTATTATAGAAAAAAATTAGTTAACCTCAAATTCGGTCCCAATCTTGAGGGGGGATAGAGTCAGTAGTAGACCCATCATCACGTGGGCTTAGAGATGAGCTAGATTCTGAGTCAACTTCGATGATATCCCGAGGTAACTAACCTCGAGATATGACTTCAATGCTCTCACTGCTAATGCTCATCTCCTACAAGCACACAATATGTAGTCAAGACGGCGATGGCACAAAGTATAGCATTTTCTCGAGGCCAATAAAGGTCATTAGCCCTAGAATCGCACTCTATCCTAAGCAACACACACTCTTTGCCAACCTTCGTAACCCTAGGATTCTACTACCAACGTGAGTCCATGTCAGAAAAACGGGATCATACATACAGCGAAAAAATAAAATTTTTTCGATTTTCTCACAGGATCCATACGACAAACCTATCATTTTTAAGTTATGAATCTGAATATTCATACCTTAGTTACGCGATTGATGATGAAGAACCATAAACGCAAAAGATTATTGCGTCTCTACGGTATCCACACGATCGGGATGATGAGAAACAAGTGCTAACTCTTCAAAAACGATTACTTTGTATTCTTTTGTTTTGTATTTGTCAAAATCCTAAAACAAAAGTGCCTCCCACACAAAACCCTAAAACAAAACGAATATAACACTTATATTTATAGGCAATATTTAGGGTTAGGG
>JAWDEX010000003.1:4550558-4595746 GCA_035221805.1 Trichilia hirta | reverse complement strand
AAATTTATTCCAAAGACTAGAAATATGCATAATTTGAGGGAATTAATTATATTCAAGTGTAAAATAATGAATTTAAATCTTAATACTCATACACTTTTATGTACTCATCAGTAACAGAGATGATAGAAGTAACAACGATCGATTTCAAGCATAACATGTATCATATCTTATGCTTATGGCATACAGGCGTAACAAAGCAAAGTAGAAACAAATTTAAACTGATGTTGAAGTAGTAATCATGGAGTCAGTAATTTCACTCGGATAACAAAATTATTAAGGGTAATACAGTTTTAATAGCTCGGCATTTTATGGTTTTTTGACATTTTGTCTGTTGGGGTATTACAATTTATAAACCCCAGGTCATCTTACGTCTATAATTTGATATGGTCCCTCCTAGTTGGGTGTTAGTGCGCTATTCTCAGAAAATTGAGCACCAGCTTTAGCTTTTTTAAAAACCAAATCACCGATGCAAAATCTCTGGGGCCAAACCTTGCTATTGTAGTATCAAGCTACTTTTCTTTAGTATTCAGCTATTTTTATTGCGGCGAGCTCTCGCCATTCTTCTAGTCAATTTAACTTGAGTCGCCTTGAATGTTCATTATACAATTCATCAAAATATCATACTCAAAAGCTTAGAGTTCCTATTTTAACTGGTGTGACGGCCTCAATGCCATAGGTGAGATTAAATAGAGTTTCGCCTGTAGTTGTCTTCGAGGTCATCTTAAGGGCTCACAGGACTTGTAACAACTCGTCCACCCAGGCTCTTTTATGGTGTCCAAGTTTCTTCTTTGGTAGCTTTTTAATTAATTTGTTGGTAGCCTCAACTTGTCCATTGGCCTTAGAATATGCAGGAGAGACGAAATGCAAGTCAATGTGTAGTTCATTACAAAAATTTTGAAAGTTAGTATTATCGAATTACTTCCTGTTATTTGTTATTATTATTTTGGGAATATCAAAGCGATAAATCAAATAATTTCTTATGAACATTGTAGTCTTTTTTTGAGTTATTACGACTAAAGGCTCAGTTTCTATCCACTTTATGAAGTAGTTTATGGCGATTATGACAAACTTTATCTAGACTTGTCTGGTAGGCAGTAGGCTAATCAAATTAAGTTCCCACTGTGTAACGGCCAGGAGCTCGCCAAAGTCATAAGTTTCTCTAGTAGCCGACAAATTGCAATACAGTAAGCTGATAGTCTCAACAACTTCTCATTGTTCTGACTGCGTCTCTGAGAAGTATAGGCCAATAATGTCCTTACCTCAAAATTTTGTGACTCATCTTCATGGTAACTACAAGAACCTTCATGAACTTCTCGCAATACTAAGTTCGTATCATCCTTTCCTAGACATCTTAAGTATGGCGAACCATAAATGCATCAGTAAAGAATGTCATCCATTACAGAGTACCGTGCTGTCTGATTTCTTATCTTATGAGCTTATTTTTCATCCTCTGGCAGTTTCTTCTTTTATAGATATAACTTTAAGGGAATCATTCAAGAAGAATTCTCTCGTATAATAAACAGCAACCTCGAGCAAACATCCTCATTTATGCTCTTCTTGACTAAGACGACTATTGGTATGAGCCTAGGAGCCTTCTCATAGAATATGGATGCCAGTTTAGATAGAGCATTAGCTCAGTTATTTTCTATCCTTGAGATTTGTTCAGCCTTAAATTGAAAAAATTGTTTCACTTGTTCATTAGCCAATGCAAGATAGCGCTGCATGTTTGCTTGAATTGCGCAAAATTAACCATTTATTTACTACATCACAAGTTATTAATCCCCCTTTACTTTAATGTTATCAGCACCAAGTAAAAGAGCCATTCACAAGCCAGCTAATAAGGCTTCATACTCGACTTTATTATTGGTAGCAAAAAACTAAAATAGGAGTGCGCCCATAATTTTCTCGCCTTCAAGACTTTAGAGTATAATCTTTACTCCAGAACCTTGAGCACTAAAGGCCCCATCAATGAAGATTTTCTAAAGTTAAGTCAGGTTAGGCAATCGTACCTCTTCATCGCCTATGTCATGAGGTCCTCTGACCAGCAGGGACTTCAAGACAGTGTATTTGACGATAAAATCAGCTAGAACCTATCCTTTAATTGCCTTACTTGGCTTAAACTCTATGTCAAATTTACTTAGTTCAATACACTACTTCACCAGCTTTCCCGAAAGGTCAAGTCAGTGCAAGATTTGCCTTAGAAGCTGGTTGATAAGGACGATAACTTGGTGGACTTACAAATATGGGCGAAGCTTTCTTGTTGCAATTACTAAGGCCAGTGCCATCTTTTTGGGCTCTAAATACCTGGTCTCTGCATCAAAAAATGATTTACTCACATAATAGATTAATTTTTGTACCTTACTTTTGCCTTTTTTTATGAGGACGATGTTTACAGCTCGATCACTAATGGCTAAATACAGGTAAAGGATGTCTCTAAGTTTTGGACTTGTTAATACTAGAATTGTAGTAAAATACCCCTTTAATTTTTGGAAGCTAGTCTCACATTCTAGCATTCATTCTGTCATTTTTCCCTTCTTGATGAATTGAAAAAATTTAAGGCATTTGTTCGTCGCTCTGAAGATGAATTGATAAAGTGCATTGATTTTTTCAGTCAAACTCTACATCTCTTTTACTGTAGAGGGTGACTTTAACTCCAAGATCAACTTTATCTTTTGGGAATTTGCTTTTATACCACGCTCACTAACAATAAACTCCAAGAATTTTTTCGAGTTGACACTAAAAGCGCATTTTTCTGGGTTTAGCTTTATGCTATATTTTCTCAAGAGAGCAAAAGTCTCCATCAGATGCCTTCGTGTACTAGAGGAGCAAAAGTCTCCTCCATAAAAGTTTTTTCAGATTTAGTTATCATGTTATCGACATAAACTTTCATGGACGAGCCTATAAGAGGCTTGAATATCTGATTGACTAAGCGTTGGAAGGTAGCTCCAGTATTTTTTAAACCAAACGGCATTACTCAATAATAATATAACCTTTGATTAGTGACAAATAAAGTCTTTTTCTTGTTAGAAGGATGCATGGCTACTTGATTGTATCCAAAGAAAGCATCTATAAAATTTAAGAGCTGATGTCCGGCTGTAGCATCCACCAGCTAATCAATCTAAGGCAGAGGAAAGTTTTCCTTAGGACATACTTTGTTCAAGTTGGTAAAATCGGCATATATTCTCCACTTTTCATTTGCCTTTCTCACCATAATCACATTAGCTACCCAGTTAAGATAATAAACTTCTTTAATGAACCCGGCCTTCAGGAGTTTATCAACCTCTTTATAAATGACTTACTTCCTCTCTTGATTAAACACTCTTCTTCTTTTATTTTATGGGTTTTGTCGAGGGCCATATTTTTAACTTATGTATGATGATTTTGGGGTTTATTTTGGGCACATCATTATGGCTCTATATAAATACATTTTTGTTCTAACGTAGGCACTCTTTCATCATTCAGGTCTCGTTATAGCTGAGGTAGGCGTTGATTCAAACAATTTTTCGAGGGTCAGAATTATTCACAGTTATTTTTTTCAATTTCTCCGCAGACTCAATAATGGGGTTGTCATTGGATAGGACTTTATTTTTCTTCTATTGACTTACCCATCTTATCCTAAATTGTCGTCCTCGATTTTTTTGTTTTCTTGATCCCAATTTCTCTTAATAATATAGTAGATGGGCTTAGAAGAGGTTGCAAAATATAACCGTGCTTTCTTCTAACTTTCTTATACTATGCCAACCTCATTACCGACCTAAAACTTTAGTTTTAGATAATAGATACTTTTCACTGCTTTGGTAGCTCGAAAAAATAGTTGACCCATTATGATAGAATATGGCATCAACAAATCTAATACTTAAAATTTGATCATAATAATTTTTTGGTGGGGCTTATTCCCCATGATTACTGGCAAAGATACTATACCTAGGGGCGTAACATAGGATTCTCCAAAATTATGTAAGGCAAATTTCAGATCTTCGAGCCTCACATCTTTGATGCCTAACACATCTAAGGTGTCCTTAAAAGTGATGTCAACAGAATTTTTTGTGTCAATGAGGATTCAGCTAATTTCGTTTTTGCCTATCTTTATTGTAACTACCAAGACATCATCATGAGGGTAATGCATGCCTACCTCATTCGCGTTAGTAAATATTATTGACACTGATGCGACCTTTGGCTTTTTTGCTTCTCGAATGTTTATGATGTAAAAATTATTATTGAGATTCGATAGTAAGTATTTAGAATAATTCTTCATAATCGATTTAAATTTCTCACCAGGGTGGGCCCACCTGAATAGTTTAGTACTTCTTGGCTTGATGGGGCTCCCTGACCTCAGGATTAGCCATCAATTAATCCAGGTATTAATTTTTTACTAAGAGATCAATCTATTCCCTCAAACAAAAATAATTGTCGATACTATGCTCATAATATCCGTGGTAATCGTAAAATCATCCACCGACAATGTTAGCCTTCCAGGACATGATCAAGGTCGGCTTTGTCACATAGAGTTCATTGTCTTTTGCATAGCACAGAGCTTGCGAGAGAGAAACATTCAACTGAATGAAATTCTTTTCTCCCACATGAGCCACTTGATATCGTTCTCTATCTGAGATGGGCTTCTTGATTACGTCTTTTTACCTGAATTATCAGGAATACCTGTCTTCTTTATCCTTCCATCTGGTATATTCATGTTTTCTCAAATCTCCCCTCGAAAAAAATGCCCTATCATTTCGCACAGAGAGGTTCACCTTTTTCTCTTGCTTTCTCAGGAATACCTGGTTCTTTATATTTATTTCGTCAAATAGTTTCCTTTGAGCGGTCTCGTATGTGGTAACTAATCGCTTGTTAATAGCATACAACTTCTTCTCTACTCGGAGCCCTCTCCTTAATCCTTCTAATGCGAGTAGGTGATAAAAAGCCTATAATTATATTACATCATCATGATTTCTTGATACAAAATTCCAGAGACTCTCAATAGGACCCTATCGTAATAGGAGAAGAGCACTTGCGGTACCTGTGATTTCAACGATGCCTCAGAACTCTTTCACAAAGCTTTGGCTTAATTGTCGAAAATTTTCAATAGTGCCTTTTAGGAAACTTTTGAACCACACTCTGGGTTGCCCTTCTAATGTCAAGGGGAACAATCAGCACATATGGAGCTCACTCAGCTCTTGAATATATATTATTTTTCTAAAGATGTTCAAATGCAGAGTAAGGTCTGCCTTTCTTATATAGGGCGTGATCTGTGGCATTTTAAATATTCTAGCGGTGGTCAACTCCAGTATATCTCTGATGAAAAGGGAGTCACAACATTTCTCTGCCTTAAACTTTTTGCCCGTATTTCTCAGTAAACTCGCCTTTGTTCTCTCAATCTCAACTTCCTCTAATATCTTCCTAACATAAGTTTCTATCATTCGTGGGTCAGCAAGATAGGCATTATAATCTTAAGACCTGATCTTATCAAGTTGTGACTGTAGGTCCACTGTGGTATGCTTTGGTTTGATGGCGATTCTTGAGTCTATTTTAGGATTGCATAAAGTGACAAACATCATTGGTTCATTGTCCCCATTCATTCTCGTCTGTCGTGGATATCAGCCTTACCCTTCCTTTTTTACAGATCGATGAAATGAGTATTTTTGGTAGACATTCGGCCCTTACTTTTGAGATTTTTGGTATAATTTAGTGCCTTTCTTCGTATTTTTGCAGCAAAATTAACGCTCTCAATCTCACTGTTTCCTTTTTCAGCTGTTGGTTTTTGTGTTCCAGCTCAAGAATCTTCTGATTATTAGTCTCCCTGGTATTTCTATGCTCTGTTGACCTCCCTTCCATCTGCCAGGACTTATATCCTTCGGTTCTAATAGTCGCTTGACTGACCAAACCTGCGACAAGGTGATCTTGTACCTCATTTTTGTCAAACAATTCTGCAGCAATTCTCTTCTCACCAATATTGGCAAAGCCCCTGGCCTTCTTCGTTTACACTTTTTTAGAAAGATAACTACAATTATGCCCTGTTATTTTTACACAGAATATTTCTAAAGCTGCTTATTCAAGCTTTTAGTTCATTTCCACAGATGGTGCCAACTGTTGATGCCTAAATTTTCTGTGGATAAAAAATTTAGTACACCACACAGATTTTATTGTTGTTGTCAATGTAAGGACCGTATAAAGCGATACCTAACTTCGAGATTATTGACTCTAGAAGCTACTTCAAAACAAAGAAAAAACGAGTTAGGAGTGAAGCCGAATCACCGACAAATAAACTCTGATGCTCAAGTTAGCGTATTATCAAATATCAGGTAAAAGAGAGAACGAAACTGGAGTATTTGAGTAATTTACTAATCGAGGATGCTAAGCTCAGAAAATATCTATGGGGGATAACTGATCTTTACTAGTAGAACTCTCTCTTTTTCTCAATCAGTTAAAAATGGTCCGAAAAAATTGAATCCTTTTTCATGTAGCAATTTCATCATTTATAAAGTCTTTATACGTGTGAGCATCAGAGAACGACAGCCTGATTAGACAGGATTAGGTATGGTCATCTGGAAGATTTTTCTACCACTTTTTTATGTTAGGGTAGGGGGTTACAACGAGCGCCTGCAACTTACAAGGCATAGTGCCCTTAATGTGATATGACGCTCAAATTGTTCCTTAAAAAATATACATGTCTATCTCATTCGAATCTCTCATTTTTAAAATAAAGAAATTGAGTCGCTTCGATAATTAAGATGACAATCGGAATATCGAGACGACTAGAGCTGGGTCAGGCCGCCTGCTTCACAAGAATTAGAGACTAAAAATAATTGATCAATAAAAGTGATTAATAAATAATAAAATAATTATTTTATACATTTAAAATTTTACAATTTAATACAATTCTAAACACGATACTGTATTCAATTTAATACACAACATATTTTAATATATTATGATATCTTCTAATACAATTCAGTATGTAATAATACACTATTTACATCTCTTCTAGTACGGTTGAATACATGTAGCAAACCAACGTCACACTACACCAAATGGTGTTCTAGATCACTGTTATTAAATGTATCACGTGACGCCAATTCATGTTAGCACATTGTTTACGAAAAGGTAATTTGATATCATGCCGAAGGGGAATAACCGAAGGGGTCGTCAGAATTTTGCATTATTAGCTATTTGGGGATAACCCTGATTCTCAAAATGATTGTCCAGGGTTTTCGTGAGTGTCAACAACGAGGTTTTTATTTCGGAAATTTTGGATTTACATTCAGATCGTCCTTTTATTTTTATTACAATAATCTTGATCAATCCTAAATTACCCTAAAGCTTTTCCAGTGAAGTTATTATTAAACAGTTTGTTAGAAGAAAGACCAGGCCACGCCACAACACAACACAAAGCCAGAACACAGCGTTGTCCTTACTAGTACAGAACAGCAGATTATTATAAACCACCCGTTGGCGTCTTAAATGCCCGTCTGCAATTGTATTTTTTTATTCTTCGGGTTATTCATGTATGTTGCCTTGGGACTTATGCCGCTAACCATTGCTACTAATCAAAGGAGCCTCGTACAACACATTGGATTTAGAAAATTCATATCAGTAAGAAATATTGCAAGTGGAATTTTATAATCTCGAGCGACGCATACATTTGATAGGATTAAATGGAGCGTGCCCCCGGGTAGACTTATATGGGCGTCCCTGCACGGAATCTGATGGACTTATATCCCAACCGTCAACATTCTTGGGTACACATGAGCATTAATGCTTGGTGGGTTGGGCAAACGAATCAATCCTTTCTTCTGTTTGTCTAGTATGGGCCCAACATCTCTGCAGTCATAATACTCGAGAGAGCTTGGCATGAGGAAATGGTCACTAGCCACAAGAGAAGATCCTCGGAAGCCACGGGTTGGGCTTACTGCTGCTTTACTCAGGTTGTAGATAGAGTCGGACCTCTCCTCAAGCGTTCCCTCTATCCCCAATTTTTCTCCTTCAAGTCGTTGAATCCTTTGGGAGTAAACTGCAGCTTCCTTACCAAGGAGCTCAGTCACAGCAGCTTTATAGTCGATTGGATAATGCCGATAATGACCTGTAATAATTAGCAACATTGATTCACATGAAAAGAAAGGATTTGAAATATATTGACGACACAAACTAGAGGTATTTACAAATAAGAGTCAGACATTGTCAAAATCATCCATTGACATATATGAAGACATAAAACATGCACTCACACATACACGCACACGCAGAAACACACACTGGCACGCACGCACTCATGCGAGCGCACGAACAGACACAAGCACAAGGGCAAGTGCACCCACGCACCCGCACACAGAAACACAAGCGGAGGTGCGCTCACGAGCACATATAGACACAGGCGCGCGCGCGCACAGGCATGCACGCATGTGCACGCGCGCGCGCGCGCATATAGCCATCATTAAGCACACTCATCACACTCATCAGACAATGAACACACACACAACACATATAGCCATCTTTAAGCATGCTCATCAGACAATGCACACATACACATATAGCCATCATCAAGCACACTCATCAGACAATGCACACGCGCGCGCATGCGCATCCACCGACATACATATATATCCATCATTAAGCACGGTCATCAGACAATCCTACATTAAATAAATTACACATTTCAAGTCTGTAAATATAAAACCAGCATCCATTCTTAATCATTTTTTGATTGGGCATATGTTGTCAGTCACTGCTGAGATATTAATGGCCAAAAAGATTTAGTATTTACAAGTCACAACTTATCCAGAATAGGCAAAACATCAACAGCAATATACAGTACATTTGAACGAAAAAACCCTCTAGAAAGCACTGCATTAACTCCATTTCATTTTAATATATATATATATATATATATCACAAACATCATTATCTTTATTAAACAAAAGATCAGTGAGTTTGAAAACAGACCTACATGAGTAGAGCCAACCCATTTTACAACTTTTACGTCTGCTCCTATTCAAGTAGTCGTTGAGCAAAATGATGGATTACTTGGTAAGGAGCTAGATCATCATTTTCTGAGCATAAAATGAGATACGGGGCCCCAAAGTGCTGCATAAGAATAAAACTAAATAAAATCAGAAGAGAAGAAAGTAAAAGCCTTTTACAGCAAGTAATCTGCTTTTCACTTACAACAGAGGAATATAGAGTCTGCCAAAACTCAGTTCGCTGTGATTCAGACCTACAAAGGAAGAGAGCATCAAGACCAGAAGCAATGCGATTCACTATCCACAAGGCTAATCTTGGTGGATGGGACATTTTCAGAACAGATGGATGAAAAACAAATCGGGCACCTAAATCACTAGTAAAACCCACTGGACAAGAATCATAGATATGACCCAAAAAACAGTCCCTCATCAATGGACAGTCATCCTTCATCAGAAAGAAGAAGAAACACAAGAAGTAATTAAACTTAAGCTAACAGCTGTGTGTTAAGGTTTATAAATTACAATGTCTATGTCAAGGTTAAGATAAAAATGAAAATCTTGAACTTGCTAGCTAGTTTTTTTACTCGTCAAAAGCATCAATATTGAAAGAGACCATAACAATTAACGATTAGGAAAGCATTTGCAAATCTCTCAAAGCAGAAAAATGATAACTCTGTGGTTTTATTGAAGCAAAAGAAAAGAAAGGTACCGGATTCAGTTTTGCTTCGCATATTCCCTCAATTATCTGCAAAAGAATAAAAAATCCATTAACAAATCTCTAGCTAAACCAAAGAAATTCAGAGTATGATGCATTGGTTAGCTGCTGCACAAAGATGGGAAATAATTCATTGCTGATATCTACCGTAGACACATGTTGTTTCCATTTCTTGAAAATATTACCTGAAGAACCTTGAACATGCAGGCATTTGGACCCCCTGAAAAAGATGCAAGAACAACAGGGCATGGCCCAAACTTGAGTTCCTGCTTGCCACAATAAAATCAAACAGTTACTAGATAACCCACTCACTAAGTCAAAACCTTTTATAAACTTCAAGCTCCTAAAATTATATAAGGTTTCAGTCTAAACTGTCATGGTGTGTAGCTCAGCCAAAAAGTCCACCATATTGCATCCAAATATCCAAATAAACTGAAAAAAAATAGCACAACAGATAATATGAGTTGATCCAATAACATCACTTCTCTGAGTAACAGGCAGAAAAGAACAATAGCACCGACCTCAACAAGTTCATTCAGAACATTCAATGCTAGAATTTCAGACTTTTCAGGGAAGAACCTACATATATTACAACAATCAATCTCCTCGCGCAAAAATTACTGTATCGAGTACGCACAAAAGATGGCCAATTCCAGATAGCAATTTAATATCCTTCATTTTTCAGACACGTAAATATCAATGAAAATCAAGTAACTAAATCTACTATCCCCTTAAATCCGGCATGATCCTCAAATCATTAAGCAATTATAATTCAAAAAAAAAAAGAAAAAAAAAGGAGCCAAATAGAACTTACATATTGAGAAATTGAGAATGACAAATAAGTGAATTCCATCCCAAAGATGAGTAAAGCTGACCAAAACGATTCAATTGCTTCCCTTCACTGGACATCCAAGCAAAACCACCACTATCCCTTTTCTTTTCACCCCACTTTCCTTCCTTCTCCAGTAATACCCACCCCAAAATCCCCACATTTTTCTGTTCTCTTATATCCCCAAAGGTTCCAATTCAATAAAAATATTTACCTTCTCTTCAACGCTTACGATATGTCTGAAAACCAGAATTTGATTCGATTACGGACGAAATTTCAGGGACATCATAAGGTTGGGGGGGTGGGGGGTAGTTGTCACTGAGCTGATTTTTCCCAGGTTTTATATCGAGCGAGGAGAGAAACGAAGGGCTCAATGCTTTGCCGTTTGACTCCCTGCAAACGGGATGCCTCCAATGGTAGCAAATTAAGCCAAATGCGTGCCACGTTTCGTATTTAAGCACAAATTTAACCTTGTGATTACATCTAAAGACATAAATACCCTTTTCGTTGTCCTGTCAGAATCTTATTGGTAGAAATATCTATTCGGTTGTGGTAGTTACCAGCTACTAAAGATTTGTTTTGTGGACACGTCAATATGAGGCAAGACCGGCGTAGGATAATTTCCCAAGCACGCAATTTTTATTTTGCCGTTTTATTGAAATTCTCAATGATCTTTTTTAATTAAAAGAATTGACAACAGTGTATTTAATGACCAAGAATATCCTTACTTAAAATTTTAATTTAAAATAATGATATAAAATTTTATTTATAAAATTTAAAAGTAATTATTTATTGAGTAGTTGTTTTTTATTTTAAATTTTAATTACTGAATTACATAAATTTAATAAATAAAAATTTATGTATCTAAATTTAAATTAATTTTATATAAAAATTCACCCCAATGTAGATCATAAATTAGCTATTAATTAATCACTGATTAGTCTAAAGAGTCTTCGAATTTTTTGAACTAAATAACGCAAGCAATTATTCAAACTTGCTCTTATTCTAAGATTATAAATGAGCTATTAACTAAATACAACTAAATTGAAGAACATTTTAAACTTTTTAAACTGTATAACATAAGTCAGCTTTAAACACCCACATCTTCAAATCTTTTAAATTATAAATGTATTATAAATACACAAAACTACGTTTTCAAGATTCAGAATCAGTAAAATAAAATTGAAAGATGCTATTGACAGTAAAAAATTTATTGAAATTAAAGTTGTTACGTCAAATATTATTCAATATTTCAACTTATGCTAAATCTTTTAACCTTCAAAATCGGTTTATGTTTCGGTTTTAAGTTTTATATAACATATTTTACACTTTATATCATTATATCCTTAATTAAATTATTTGTTTCATTCTTTTTATTGTTGTCCGTGGTTGTCATGATTTAAAAACAAAAAGAGTCTAATTAAAAAAATAATTTGAATAATTGTCGTATCGTATTAATAAATTTATAATTTTTTTTTAAATTAATTTGAATTTAATTTGTTTATTAATCATGTCTTAAATTTTTAATTCAAAATAATTTATTTATTAATCGTATTATTATTTATTATTCATGTTTCTTATTTATTAAATAGGTAGCACAATGTTATACAATTTAATCATTAGTTCAATCTAAATTATTTAACTCGTTTAATTAATGACATAAAATTTAATTAATTTATTTATTTAAATATAAATTAAATATTAAAATATTATTAAATAAAATTAATATATTAAATAATTTTTTATTTAAGTATAATTATTTAATTAAATACGATTATTTATTTAATTAATTGTATCATAATCGTGTTTTAATCATGTCATAAATAAATTTAGAAGGTCAAACTAGAATTTGATACGATTATTAATTATGTGATACAAATATAATTCGATTATTATTTATATTAAAAATTTTAAATTTAATCGTACTAAATTTATATTAAATAATTATATTACAACTTAAATTATAACTCTTAGGTTCAGCCTAAACCGACAAAGGGCGTCGTTAGAGGACAGTGTTTGTGTGGGTAATCAACGTAACCAAACATAACTAGCTTATCATTAAGTTAAACGATGGTTAATTGATTTCAAGTTTGAATAAAAACAAAAAAATGTAAAGGCAAACGCTTCTACATTCGACATAGAGAATATACTTGACATCGTGCTATATCAATTTACTTTATGAAAATAATAATGAAAATTGACATTTCTTTTTTCTTTTTAAATTTTATTTTTTTGTCGGTAGATGGGAATGGGGCTGGTAGATTCGGTCCAGTTGTCCTCGAGCCATGGTATTATCCCTACCTTATTAACCAGGACAATAGAAATTTATTGTTGGAAACATGAAATCACTGACTTAGCACAATGCTACATTTATAAGTAGGTCTAAATCTCGATAAAACATCAAATAAATACATAATTTACTTAGAGGTCCTCCGTATTATAACACGTTAGCCATGGCTAAGTAAATGAAGGGCAAAAACAATATTGTCATTTTCTTTATTTTTAAATTGGTCCCCTCTAATCTTATTTATTATCCCACTGTTATTTTATTTTAATTAAAAATTAAATAAAAAAAAATCTACAGATGCCAGGAGGGTTACTTGGGCAACAACCATTGACAATGTTTTTTATTTGAAACAATATGTAAACTAGTATTTAAATAAAATTAAATAAAAAATATTTATTTCTTATCCATTATAAAAAGAATTTTTTGATAATTAATTTTAGGCAATTACAGTAATTTTTTATTGATTCAATGAGTTATGAAGGAATGACAATTCTTGGAACATGATTTTAGTATGAATGGAATGAGTTTTGGTTGATTTTGTATATGGACAAGTAATTGTTTTGCTATTGAAGCTACTTCTATTGAAAAAAAAAAAAAAAGGAAATAGTTGACTACTTTTTTCTTTCATAGACTTATTTCTTACATAAATAAAATTACAAGATGTATTTGACGTGACTTTATTCTATCAACAGGTATGCATTTGTAATTATAAATAATTTATCTAATATTAACTAAGCTGTGGGTTAGAAATTTATTTATTAAACTTCACTAGATTATGTCTTTATTTTTATTTATTATTTTGCGAAAATTCAATGACCTATCTCTCTTTTTCACTTTATTTTTTCTGTTGTTTTGCATTGAAGTCTAACACAAATCCAGGGAAAATAGTTGTCCATCTCAAAAGCGGACGAGAACCGAGGCTTTTCTTAACTCGACGAATAATACAATAATGCAACAGAAAATAACTTTAGTTATTTAGATCGTAATAGATTTATTAGCAACAATTTATGAAAAACAATGTAAGACGATATTTTCTTTTCCTTTTATTTAGGTCGTCTCGAGACTTATTAAAATAAAATTTAGCAAAAGAATCAAATAAACTCTTAAAAATGCCATTGATAAGGACAGTTTAATAGCAGCAGATAATGGTGGTTAATGGGTTCAACCCGACGGGTTAGGGTCGAGTTAGGCCAAGTTGAAAATTAGTGAAAATAAAAGCAAGCCGAGTTGAGTGACAAGACGAACTAGACCAGGTTAGATCATAGTTCCAAAAATATAAAATCGGCTCAGGCCGTAAAGATGAGGTGGGCCGAGCGTAGTTGGGTCAGGCTGAGTCTGATTATTAATTTTTTATTTTAATTATATTTTAAATTATCTTAAAAATAAAAATTAATTTTATTATATAAATCTCTTTTTTTATTATTATAATAAAAAAATAATAATATAATTTAAATTATAAAAAAATCACATCTCACAGTATCCAATTTTATTAATTAAACAAAAATAATTACAATAAGGGAGATATTTCAACTTTAATCTCATAAATCTTTTATATTTAATCATATTTTTTAATAATAAATATAAAAAAATATAACAAATTAATTAAAACAAATATTATAAAAAGAAAAATATTAAGTCTTATCTTATTATTTTTATAATAAAATAAATCTAAATCTTAATTATCTTTTATTCGTCCGTCGTCAATCATCATTCTTTAATCTTTCACTTTCTCTCCCTTATCCTATTCATTACTTAAATCAATTGATAGAAATAATTGGTGTTGTAATTATTGTCTCCTTTTTTTTTCGTTGTATAAATCTCTGAAACACATTCGAATTTAAGAGTTTTTGGTGCTATTCTACTTCTTCGAGCATCAAACGTTGATTCATTCAAACTAAATGTACTTTCTGATAAAATTATTGATACTAGTATAGTAAGAAAGTCCCATGCCATTTTTCCTAAAATAGAATAAATCTTAGAATTTTTTTTCTACACTTTAAGATATTAAAATCTATTTTATTCTCCACCGATAAACCTTGTATATAATAAGATAACTCATTGAATGAGATTCACGTTGTTCTAGGTCTCTTCACAATTACGTAAGGATCCCAACCACTACTGAAAATTATGGTAGTAAAGAAAGAGAAAGAAGAGTCCTCGTAGCTAATAGATATTAAATTTCCTACAGAATACTCAATCTCATACATATAATAAATATTTGATAAATTTATTGATAAAATATCCTTACAAGTTTTTATACTTGTAATTGTTTCGAATGATAAACTTTTAGGTTTATTAGGATATAAAAAATTATAAAAATTTTCAATTAAAGTTTCACAACTAAAAATTTTAATACACGAGTCTAAGCAACTGGCAATATTATATAAAAAGGGTATATCATTGTAATACTTTTTAAATTTTTCTATCATAGCTGACATTACTGCAACGAACCTAAGATGTTTTATGTATTTTTTAAATATAAAAGCAACACTACTTAACGTAAAAAATACACGATGTGTTGTTGGGTAGTATTGTCCTGATAATAATTTTGTGGCTTCTTTAAATATTTTTAAAAATTAAAAGATAATATGTGTAACCTCAAATTGTTCATGTGTTATTTTGTGTCTTATCATATTATCGTTCCAAAATTATATTATTAAAACTTTTTTTTTTGGAATGACGAGAAAACTTCTGTACTCAGTATTACTGCAGTGTCCAGTTATACACAGGACTAGGCACCTAACCCTAAGGGTATTTGTCCACAGATCGCACAGCACCCGTCCTATGTCGGTTAAGACCCATGTACATAGACTACACTATAGTGGTACTAAGCAAAATACAAAATTTTGACCTACACGTTGGCGAGTTTGTCGAAATGAAACATGACAACTTGAACTTAGGACCGCAGCGCAAGCGCAAAATATAGCTTAAGCCCTTTACCACCAGGCCACTTTAGTCAGGTGTGAAACTTGAAAAGGTAAAACACTTCAAAGCATACCTAGGTAGAGTTCTACCTAGTTAATTTGTCTATAATTAATTTTTTAGTTTGCAACTCGTATTCACAGCATAATTCTATAAATTATTGGTATTTAGCTAGAGCTATTTTTAAATGATGAATAATAGTTCTAATTGATTCAATTACTAGCTTCACTATTTCGTAACTATCTTACACACGTAAATTAAATATATGATAAGCATATTTGATGTGAACAAATTTTTCATTTAAGACTGGTTTAATTATATTTTTTATTAACAGAATTATAGCAGTATTATTTGATATATTATTAAATAAAATACAAAAAATTTTATTTTTAATCCTAAATTTACGTACAATAGACGTAATTACTCTAGATATGGCCATAGTATTATATAAAAATTCAAATAATTTAAAACTTATAATTCTTTTGTTTAAATACCAATCCTCATCTATCAAATGGCATGTGAATTAAATATAGTATAATTTATTAATACCTTTCTAATTGTTGTAAGTCAATGAAAATGAAAAGGTAATAAATTTTAATATTGTAATTAAAGTTTTTTTCATTTCATTAAAATTTTTTAATGCATGTGTTCCAACAATTATCCTTAATATTTTTTTAAAAATTTAGAGATTCACTCTCTATAAATGGTTAATTATTTAAGACCAATTATTTAATAATAGAATTTCTTGACTTAGTAGGATCAAATCAAAAATTACCACTTATAACTTCACATGTTATTCTAATTTGATTTTATTGTTGTAAATTTTATAAATGTTCTTCATGCAATTTTTTTATATGTCTATTGAAAGTTTCTAAACTATCATATTTTTTAAATGTATATATTTTATCGCAAATTTTACATCTAACATTATTTTGTTTAATATATTTTTTTTTTAATTTCTATATTTTAGATCTAGATTATCTATACTAACTAATGCAAGCTATGGTAGACTTTAAATTGGCACTAAAAATTTGTTGTTCTTCTTGTATATTTTTAAATTATTCATAAAGAGGAACTGCATTTTCTAACTCTCAAAAAAACTTATACGATCCTTGTGAACAATGGTGTACCATTTTTCAAAGACTTAAAATATTTTTTAAAATTAAATATTAATATAATTTAATCTAATAAATCAAAACGCACAAATTAAGTAAAACTAAATTTAACACAATTTAAAAAAATTAAATAACAATAATTAATTAATAATAATTTAAATGACAAATTAAAAAATTTAAATAATAACACAATTTAAATTTTGATAACTAAAATAATTAAAACACAAATTAAGTAATTAAACAATAACTAATTTAAAAAATTAAATAACTTAACTAAAAGAATTAACAATTATTAATAAATTAATAATAATTTAGATGATGAATTAAATAAATTAAATAATAACACAATTTAAATTTTGATAACTAAAATAATTAAAACACAAATTAACAAATTAAATAATAACTAATTTAAAAAATTAAATAACTTAACTAAAAGAATTAACAACTATTAATAAATTAATATTAATTTAGATGATGAATTAAATAAATTAAATAATAACACAATTTAAATTTTAATTAACTAAAATAATTAAAACACAAATTAAGTAAATTAAATAATAACTCATTTAAAAAATTAAATAATTTAACCAAAAGAATTAATGACTAATTAATCAATTAATAATATTTTAGATAACAAATTAAATAATAATACAATTTAAATTTTAATTAACTAAAATAATTAAATAAAAATTAAGTAAATTAAATAATTTACTAAAAGAATTAATAACTAATTAATCAATTAATAATAATTTAGATAACAAATGAAACAAACTAAATAATAACACAATTTAAATTTTAATTAACTAAAAAAATTAAAACACAAATTAAGTAAATTAAATAATAACTAATTTAAAGAAATTAAATAACTTAACTAAAAGAATTAATAAACAATTAATTAAAAATAATTTAGATGATAAATTAAACAAATTAAATAATAACACAATATAAAAAAATAAATTAATTAATTAAAAAAATTGATGTATAATTAATTAATATTAATTTAGATAATAAATTAAGTAAATAAAATATTAATATAATTTAAAATTTAATTAATATATAATTAATTAAAATATTAGTATCATATAAATTTAATTACTAATCTTAAAAATTAAGTTCAAATTTTGACTTCTATTTTTACAAAAATAATAATTTAATTAATGATAATTGTGATAATATAATTAGTAATTAAAAAAGAGAAAAATAGGAGATAAAGTATTAAAATTTTAATAAAGGAAAAAAAAAAAGAAGAAAGAGGGGTATTCATAAGATTTGAGGGGAGGGAGAATTTGTAAAATTATGAAAAAATTTGAAAGTTTTGGCCGGTGGCCAATGGCCGAAATCAACTTAATTGATACCTACCGTTGCAGGCAGTAAGTCTGCCACTTACAATTTTATTTTATTTTTAGATCTGACTATAAATTGATTCGGGCCTGTCGGATCAGTTTTTTGAATCCGACTTTTTTCAGATTCATATGGACTGGATCCACGATTTTTTAACTTTTCACCTATCCTATTTTTTTTATTAATATGTAATCGGACCGATTATATACTGTTTATACAGGCCGATTCAAGTCCAATTTTTACGGAATTGTGTCCGTTAGCCACCACTACCAGCCGACCAGGGGAAAAACAAATCGCACGAGAATTCAAAAGCAATCTTCAACTCAAATGATAGGCTTATGGCCCTTACAAATAGTGTGCGAATCATGGACCCCGGTAACACAACTTACCCACGCGCACGATTGCTCAAAAGTAAAACCATGGAACCTATTTAATTCAATATTTACCTATTATTATGGAAACGATAAAACCCAAAAAATGGTTAATCCTAGAATCACCAATAATTACGGAAATTAATCACGATTAGACGAGCCACCCAATTTCCTCTCATCCAACTCAAACAAAACAGACCATGTCATTAAAACGCATAATCATTAAAAACTGTAATTTTATTTTTATTTGCTTTTGCTCAGATCACTTAACTACGAAAAGCACACTTTATCCGTTGTATCAATATTTATCTTTACTAGAAAACCCAATTTAGCCACCAAACACAAGAATCCTGCGTGGCGTTGTTTCTCTTTTGAACAAAAACCTTATGATTGATGCGATCTGTTCCTATAGATCTATTTAAAGAGGCAGAGAATTATTGATATGGTGCGATGACGTGGAACGAGGCGGAAGGAGATGGCGAGAGGAGAGGGGGGTTATCAGGGGAGAGGAAAATGGTGCTGTTCGTATAAGAAAACGACTCTAATTATTTGTTCTATCAACATTGTTATTGCTCTCTACGTTATGCGTTCAATCTACGGTTCTATTTATGTTTATCCTAATAATGATTTGAAAGGTTCGATAAGTTCGTCATCGTTTCTGTTTTTTTTTTTTTTTTTTTTATTTTATTTTTATTTTTTTTTCTCTAATCTAATTATTAATTTTGGGATGATGACGTTGATTGTTGTTGCAGTTATGAACTTATAATCTATAATCTGTGATATTCAATTTTTTTTGGCTGATAGAGGGATCAAATGGTATGGTTCTCTCAATGTATGTATTGCTTGTATTAATACGTGCAGTTGCAAAGTACACTCCAGATCAGATTAGGAAAATGGAAGAATCCGTACGGATTCGAAGAGCTAGTGAGCCAATGAAGCTTCTTAAATTGGTAAAGCCCTGTGCTAGGCTTTTGATAAAATTCCATTTCCCATGATTACGTTTTTAATGGCTGACAAAGTTATCATGGTTTAAGGTTCATTTGGTTTTTGATTGTATATGTTTGGCTTTAGCTTAAAATTTGTTGATGTGGCCGCTAGGTAAATGGATTGAAGCTGGAGTTTTCTAGGGAAGAATCAGTGTTTGAATTGCCACGTGCTGTTAAACAGAGGATGACCGATGAGATCCTACGGACATTGCAAAACTTGGATGCCAAAGGGAATGCTAGTGCTCAGAGAGGTGAGTATACCATGATATGTACATTTTTTTGCGTAACTAATTTTGTTCATTAACAAGTTATCAGTACCGATAATGGGGAAGTATATGATTGGAGTACACAAAGTATTCTTTTGGTCACTGATGTATAAGAAAATGGGCAGTATGTTCGAAGGTCTTAACCAAAACCTCAATATAAATTCTATGCCTACAAATGGAAAGCGAAATGTACAGGATTGGACAACTGTGAAAAGTTCACATACATATTTGTTGATAGTATCATAACATTAGAAGATTTATTTCTCGATAATGTTGCAAAATAGTCTAGTACCAATTTAATGAGGAAGAACTCGGGGAACCAATTATGACTTGTGATCACGGAAAACAAATAATTTTAGATTTGCAGGTGTGTTTACCTGAATTATGTTTCCACTGTTCTGGCTGTTGCTTGTCAATCACTGGATCAATTTGGTTGCCCATAGATAGGGTGGGGATAGATGATAGAGCCATGGCGGTTATGCCAACATTTGAGTATTGATGAAAAACTTGGATAAAGTTAGAATGTCCTCTCTGTAGTAATTTTTTGCTACTCATGTACACATAACTGTTTTTTCCAGTTATGTTGTAGATGAATTTACTCTTACTATTTTGAAATCTATCTGTCCGAATTATGCATAATCGGTTTAATATTGTTTATGGTGGAAATTGAGCTTCCTAGAAACATACTATTTATAGCAAATGAAACCCCTTGGATAATTTCCAAGGCATTTATTCAGATGACCACGCAAAATGCCATCTCTTAGACTTTGAATTGGGTTTATTCTATCTTCTCGTAGGCTGACTCATTAGACCAGTCTCTAACTAATTAAAGCAATCAGGCAGGCCATTGTAATTCCTATGTGAAATTTGGACTATTAAAAGAAGTGGGTGAATCCTACCTCACTAGACCAATCTCTAACCATTTAAAGCAATTAAACTATCCATTGCAGTTCCTATTGCAAAAATGGACCTTTGAAAGAAGTTGGTGATGAGGCTGAAGGATTCACCGGAAAAGAATTATTAGTTGTGCAATGGATATTTATGAGTGTAATGGCATTTAATATACTTAATTATCAAATTTATATTGGTTGATGAGAATATTTGTTCTGTTAGGTTGAAAAATAGTAAGCTATACTCCTTGCCCTTTGGATACTTCACTTTTGACCTTTGATGGAGTTTTAAAGTATTAATCACCCTTTCTTTTTTTTTTTTTGCCATTGTATTGTATACCAAATTAGGGTACCATTAATTATTTTCTTGACCTTCCTTTTCCTTTCCAATCTGTTGTCCAAACAAATTGCTAAGGTTTTGGCCAAGAGATTTGTTGGCTAAAGCTGAAAGGTTTTGGAGTTATGCAGTATTCTGTGGATGTATGTGTATACAATTTGGTGGTTTTGATTGAATTAGTAAATTGATATTTGTTTTTACTAAGTAAAATCGTACACTTCTTATTGCAATAACCAATTTGGAAGCTTACTTTCCTTGTCGTAGCAGGTAGTGTATATCAAATGTTCTTGTTATAGACATTTTCTGTGTCTTTCTCCCCTTTTCACGCATATTATCATATTTCAGTTGCTAGTTATGAAGATGTGTTTCCATTTTTGTTTATTATCTTATCTCATTCAGAATATCTGAAACTATGATGTACAAAAAGTTCCAAAGGAGTCTTGGGCCTAAGGTCTTAGCCAGCACTGTTCTGGTTATGAATTTTTACGTTTCTCCCTTCCACCACCACCCTCCATCCCCTTGCAGTTTCTTCTCTTTCTCTGAGACATATTTGCACTGATCAGTCACTAGGTTTAAAGCTGTACTCGTATTTCTATTTGTTGTATTGTCTAATCTCCTAGCTGAAGTTTCTAAATATCTGAAGCTAAGATGTTCAGAATGAAGGATTTTTAAGCTAGATACATGGAAAAACGCAAGTAATCCAAGCATCTTATGCTTTCTTGAACATATATCAAAATATATATAAAAATTAAGTTAGAGCAAGGTTTTTACGTTCTCTAAGCTCGATGATTTGATGAATATGTGCTTGAAAACCATTAAACTTTTTCAATCTACACCATCCATAGCAAGGAAGAATGGGGGACGAATTTTAAGAGATGGAACACTTGATTTTGCTTCATTTTCGTGCTTATCCATTCAAAATGGTAAAAATAAATATATATATATTTTCCCTTGATTTTGTATTTAATTAATTTGATATTTATTTAATCCATATCAAATATTTAATAATTAAAATCAATATTTATCTAAAAATCAGTTTACTTAACCATTAAGCAAAATAATGAATAAATATCTATCAAAGGTATTTTTGTAAACCAACTATTTTGTAATTTGTTCTAAATTAAATTCTTGGATTTAGATTTAATCTTTTAACTTTAAAATTATATTTTTAAATTTTTTGATAATCTTTATTATCAATATGTCATGTAACATGCATATTATTCCGCTTTTATATTATCCTGAAAAATACTAGCTCTCGATAAATAATATTTTTTACTCTCTTCTATTTTTTGAAATACACAAGAATATCGGTGTGACTATGAAAGTGTATTATGAGTTAGCCGTGAGCGGGCACCAAATTCTTTGGCTCTGAACTCTTTGAAAGCTCAGCGACTACGAGGAATATCTAATAATACATGAAAGTCCCTAATTCATAACAAAGAAATTTTTTATCACACCTTTATTGTACGTATTATAAGGGTTATGATTTTCGTCAATCAATATGTTCTGAACTCATCTTCATGAACTCTTCATATAACATTTAAAGTGCTGTAACCATAGATTTAGGTTTCAAACATTTATACATTATATAAATTATGCGCATCCAGTACAAGATTTGATTAGAATGTCTCAATTTAAAAAATTACATTATACACTAGTACAATCTTACGATAAATTATTGATTACATGCTTAACATGTGAATTATCGTTTTTTAGTTACTTTCAAAAAAATAGTTCGCTAACTATTAATCTATACTAATATTCTTATAACATGACTCTTATTGTCACTTGTACTAATATCATCTTATGATATTCGTCAGCGACATTCAGTATGTCTACTTTGCGATATTGCTGCCTATTCAATGTCACATTTGTGGAGAATGATTTTGGTAATTTTATTTAACTTTTAAATAAATTATTTTGACAATTCACATATATATTTTATTTTATTGCATGACGTAATAAAAGAATCGTTTATGTATGTGAATAAAGATTTCTTTCGTTTATTTATTAATAAAAATAATATAAAATTATAAACTTTAAAATTGACAACGCGAATGGTTTTTAGATCATACACTAACACAAAAAGTATCCTATTTTGTCTTGGGCATAAGGTATTGGCTACTTCTATAAACATTACTTTGAAGGGGAGGGGAGGGGAGATTACATATGAGAATAATATGTGAATAATCAATTTTGAGAACGTGTAATTGGTTAAGTGAATTCTTTACCAAATTTGAACTGTCATGGTAAGTGTGATGTAAATTCTGTGTAGTAGTTCTTTATATTGTAACCTTTTTGGCATTTTCCTTTGGTTTAACAGAAGCAGTTGAAAGCTGGCGTAGAGAAAAACTAGAAGAAGCCAGACAGTTGAGCATTGGAAGACAGGGAATAAATTCTACTATCCTTAAAGAGGAAGCTAGTATAGTCTTTTCTCTAAAACCGTCAATTTTGTGGAATTCAGATTTGGTTTGGTATGAAAAACCTTCATGATTCACCATGTTAAGTTTTCACTTTTCCCCAAACTATTCTGCAGGAATGCTAGTAAGAGTCTTGGATTCTGATTGGGCTTCACTCTCTGAAGAAATTGGTCTTTGGATACCTGCTGAAACCATTCACAAAGAACATGATGATAAACCTGAGGGTGCAGAAGATGATTTTATTGGTAAGTGACTTCTCTTTATGGCAAACTTAACCAACCCCGACCTGCCTTCAAAGAAAGGAAAAAAAAAAAAAGAAAGAAAATTGGGTAGCTTTTTAGGATTTAAGATTGTTATCGAACTTTCTGCCCTCACACCCCATTAATATGGAAAGTATAAACTGTGGGTGAGATTTGTCTTCTACTTTTCGAGCTCCATACTTTTTTTCTTTCCAGAGAAAGAAGTTTTGCCTGGCAGGCCACTTCCAGCCGAGTGTCATGCGGAACTGCATACAGATTATGATGGTGCTGCTGTCAGGTGGGGTCTTACTCACCCCAAAGAAAGTGCAGCTGACTGCTGTCAGGCTTGCATAGATCAAGCAAAGCGTGCAGGGCCAGGGCAATTGAAATGCAATATATGGGTATACTGCCCATCTGACACAGGGTGCCATTCCCCAGATAAGTATGAACATAAAAATCAAGAATGCTGGCTGAAATATGTAAGCATCTACTAATTTTTTCTCTAAGGTGTTACTCGATCATTTTCTTTTGCTTCTTAATGAAGCTACAGTCTAATATTCATGTTTTTTCATATTACAATGCAGGCAGAAAAGCCCAAACTAAATTTTAAGGACAAGTATCCCGAATGGTATAGAAATAGGCACCCAACGGCACCTTTGGTTGTTCCATGGGTCTCTGGTATTATTGGTGCATGAGTGGATATTGCCAAAAGAATTGGCAGTCAATTTGAAGAGTATTTTAACCTGCCAATTCTTGCCATGTTATGCCATTTTTAGAGACAACCATCAAGTTACACTCCTCATATTCTATGAAAATCCATGCTGTATCATCATACAATTGAAAAAAATCCATGTTACACGCTGGTGATATCCTGTGAATTTTGACTTTTGATTTTTATTTTTTTGACTTTGGTCAAGATGAGAGGGAATGGTATAGGAAGTGTGATTTCAGAACTATTTCTGTGGTCATTTTTTGTAAAACAGAATGTAATGGGTCTTAGCAAGATTATCCTAAACTGGGTAATTTGATGCGGGAGCAATTAGACTTGTTTCACCCTAACTCTTGAGAAAGCTATCAGTGTTACCCTAATGCTAACGCTCTGTGTCAACTGTGTATATCTCTGTACCCTTTTTTTTTTTTTTTTTTTTTGATTTTGTGATTTGTCAAATGTGCTTCTCATGTGGAATGTTGTGCTGTCTAAAATTCTGCTTTAATGTTAAAAGCTGCTGACATAAAGTATTCTGGTTATCTGAAGTATTTTTAGCCAGTTTTACTCCTGCTCTCTTTCTTTCTTTCTTTCTTAGCTATTATTTATGAGTATTTATTTATTAGCTATTATTTACGAGTTATAATTAAGGGTAGCAATTTGGATTACGATACGATTATTTGATTTGAATACAAAATAATTAAATAGATTCAGATTTAAAAACTTTGATACGAATAATAAATGAATCGTATCTTGACAAATGAATAATAATTATATTAGATTTTTTAATTATAATTTAAATATATTTAAATAGATAATCGTATTTAAATAAATAATTATATTTAAATAAATAATTATGTTTAAAAAGATAATTGTGCTTAAACAAGTAATTTTATTTAAACGAGTAATGTGTAATAATTATGTCGTATTTATGTTTATATTTTTTCATACGAATAATAATCGTATTATATTTGTATCGAGTGTCGTATTTGTATCGAAATGGTGTCATATTTGGATTAAGTTAAATTCGATCCATTAATTTAAATTGTCAATTTTAATTCTAATGAAATTATAAAATATTTAAAAAAATATAGGAGATAATTATGCAGTATTTTCAAAATATATTCTTGAAGTTAATAAAAATTACAGACACAAAAAATAGTTAATATTTCACAAAAATCTCTTTTACTACAGTGAGTTTATTCATATTCCAAATTGATTTTTTTTGTTATAAATAATTGTTTCACCACTTTAGTTAAATTAATCTCATTTTGTCTTTTTATCATATTTTTGTTAGATTATATTTTAATCCTAATATTTTATTTTTCGTTTACAAGAATAATTTTTTTTCTATATAAATCAGATATTGTGCAATACATTAATATAAAAAAAATAGTATTTAATTTTAAGCTAATATATTTGCATATTTATTTTTAGTGTTATTTAATTTTGAATTAGTATATTTGTGTCTATTATTTTTTTTTTGAATTAGTGTATTTATATATTTATTTTTAATATTTTATTTTAACTTAGCATATTTGTTTGAATTTTAGAGTAAATTTTATTTTATTATTTTAATTAATTTGGTAATTAATAATAGAAAAATAGGAGAGTAAAGTAAGAAAAAGTGAGTTGGAGCGTTGTTTTCATAAGGTAACACGATTTTATTGAAATAACCTTCACAGTAAATGGTCATTTGATAAAAACATGGATAGTTACTGTAGTCAGGGAGATCTTCTAATATTTTTAGAGAAATTCTCTCTACCTGTGACTCAACGGAGATTTCTGAAAATACTCGTTCTTTTTATCTCGAATCTTTCTTCCTGGAGTGCATTATGGATATACCAGAAAAATGCTCTTTCTTCTAAGAGTACAGTACAGATATACAAGAAAATGGTTATATAGTAATTGCGTTAGATATATACATACGATTATTTGTCTTTATGATAATTTAAGCCAACAATAATGTTAAGTATATAAATTTTTTAGACAAATTTATGTGTATAAATTAATTTAATATGATAATAATAATAATAATAATAATTATTATTATTATTAATAATTATATTAATTTATACACATAAATTTATATAAAAAATTTATATTTTTACTGCTATTTTTTGAGTTAATTAGGAAAGAAAAATGAGTATTGCTAAAAAAAAAATTTAGAATGGAGTCGAAGTTTTGGGTTGGACTAGGCGAACTGTTTGTGACGAACGGCCCATATGTCTGGCAATAAAATGTAGTCTTACGGTTCCAAGGGCGGCATGTCCCTTAATGAGAAGCGTCTCGCCGAGAGTCTAGTCCCGGTCTATAGACGGCCTTGTGGTAGCTAATCCTAGACGTGAAGCCGCCGACAGTTCTATGTGAAACCATCGATAAGAGGTAAGCACTTCATAGTGATTTGTAATTCTTTTGAAATCTATAGATATTTTGAGTCTTCGTGTTACTTAATGAAATTGCCCTATGAAAATGAAGCAGTGCCTGCTATTATGAGCCAAGGGAATTTAGGGTTTATTCAATTTAACAATCACATAGCCGATTTCTGTTGACATCGTTGTCTATTCAGTATTTGTTTGCTATAATTGAATCTACTTATTATATTGCTTGCTCTGTGTAAAATTTTAGCCACTTTTTTGTTGGTTATTCTTGGATTGTCACAATGCTTTATGGTAACCGTATTGCAACCATTCTGGTCTTTTGATAAATTTATATGTATACTTTTAGTTATGGTGCTGCTAATTCCCAGTAAGTCGAATGACTAACGGAGACAGATTGTTGATACTATTGTTCTCAAACGATGGCCAAAAGACTTCTGAGCCTGAGGTCTACAAATAGAATGAGGCATTAGGATCAAACTCCATGCTACGTGATACCATCTTTACTTCAGTTCATTTCTTGTGCTTTATGTTTTTTAGGTAGCAAGTGCGGTGCCATTGATTGTATAATACCTAGTTAAGTAATCGCAACTTCTGATCATATTGTCATGAGAAATTTAGCAAAAATATGAAGTTTTGAAAAATGAAGCTGGTTGTATCAGACTCAATATTGGCTAGCCTTGTTGAGATTGAGAAGTCCATCATACGTTGGTATCCAGAAGATATGCAAACTTATGCTGGAAATCTGATTTTATGCATTACATAAGGGCTTTGTTAATTTTTGCACTCCTAATGAATATTTTTGATCTTGCTAAGTCTTGATTGTATTGAAAACTAAATAAATACCTTATTTATTGTATTTGTAGTGGATATACTGAAGGTGACCTTGTACGCATTGTTGTTCAACCATGATTTTTGGTGAGAGCACCTTCCGGGAAACACATTATGATGTTCTATCTGTGAGAGAAGATGCAAGTTATGAAGAACTTCGTACAAGATATCGATCTGCCATCCTTAATTATCATCCGGATAAATTGCTAAAGACATCTGAATCATCTTATCATGGCAATAAATCTGGAGATAAATTTCTTAAAGTACGGAAGGCTTGGGAAATCCTAAGCGATTCTAAGTCACGAGCGCTGTATGATAGTGAACTGCAAGCATTGAGATTGGATGCAGCTACAATTGCTGCAGAGGACATTAGCTTAGCACGTATGATGATTGAAGTTAATGGAGAATCTGTGGGCCTCTTTTACCAGTGTCAATGTGGTGATTACTTTTCCATTGATTCGTTGGAGTTGGGTAAAATGGGCTATACATTGCTAAGGAATGGGAATGAGATTTCTATACAAAGTCCAGATACTTTACCGGCATCTGTTATTCTTCCTTGTGGTTCTTGTTCTCTGCATGTTCGTATGTTGGTTGATGCTGACATTAAGGTTACAGTTGATGGGCATTTGTGATAAATGAAGCTTACTGTTTTCATTTTTTGTTTCTCGGGTAGATGATTCTTTATTCATGCTCAGCTTGAACAGAAAAGCATAGAATTGATTTTATATAAACTAGCCACTTGTACCCTGGTACTAGATTCCCGAGTATTAGCGTCTCTTGCCTAGTCTTTGACAGTCGGATGGGGTTATAAAATTGTGTTGTGTAATTGTTTGACCTTCTGTTACGTTTATCAGAAAGCTTTTGTTTGTCAATTCTGTAACAAGAATTTTTGCTCCTCTGAAACACTTTCTTAAGATGGATTGTGATGCTATCAATATTTTCATTTTGACATATCGTGAAATGAATTTGACAATAGGCGCGGATGATTTATTTATGAATTGAGAAGCAGCAAAGCTCATTTTTGACCTGTACAAAGAAGAAGAAAGGCAAATAACAATGTCAGGTTTAAAAAATGAAAATATAGAATAGCATCGGGGCTTAGGTACTGTTTTGGGCCACTTATTTGTCCTATTGGCAAATGTTGAGGTGGGCTTGGGCAATAGGCCCAGGACATGGTCATCACGGGCGCGAATGCTAGGCTGCTATTGATTACACCGACTCACCGCAGAGCAGGAAAAGAATCAGGCATAGCACTGGGAGGTATGGTTTTCTGCTATTTTTATTGACAATTTAACGTTGAGTTGAAAGGTACGATTTGCTGCTTGTTCTTTCTTCGTGAAAATGAATCAGAAATAACAACTTTCTTCCCGCAATTTCCGCCAAATCGGTCACAATCAAATTGAAGCTATCTTCAATCAAAATTTGAAATTTGTTGCTTATTTCATTATACGTTTCAAAGAAAAATAATTTGTAATGAGCAGCTTCTAATGTTTTGCGCAAAATGTTGTGGCTTGAGCTACTTGCAGAAATCACCAACTTCTCTCACCCTGTTAAGGTTTGGTGAAAACACTTGAAAATCTTCTCTTATGTATATAGTTTAGGGTTAAAGAGAGTATTGAGGTCATAATTGAGAATGTGAGATTTGGGACTAGGCTTTCGCTGTTCATGTTATACCAAACTTCATTGGTGTGACTCCTTTGTTTATGAAGTGAAATACTTGAACACAAATAACACTGGAAAGTTTTCTTTTTACCGTAAAATTGTTCAGGCTTGCATTTTTGATAGTACGTGTTTCCTTATATTGTGTCTGTTTATAGTTTTTTTAACTATTGCATGCTTAAGAAAATATGAGGCAAAAGGATTAGTCATATCGATCTCATCTAAATTGTTACTAGAATCATGAGTTTGACATTTTAGTGTATTTTCTCAGACTTGCTCTGTTTGGGAATTTCCAGCAACAATTGGATTGGGAGGGTCGGTACTATATATTTGTTTTAGTCACTGACACACTGCCGCTTCTGAGCACTCTCAAGTAAATGTTGCAGTGGTGATCATTGAATATCAAATTCTGGAGTTCTTACTGAGAAATAACTTGCTCTTAAACTTAAACTAACAATAACAGCCTAAAAGAAAGATGGGCTCGGGAGGAGGGAGCCCCCCTTTTAGCATCTTTGACAGTGTGAAGGTTTTTCCATCAACACCTGAAGTTCTCATGTCAGAGATTAACACAGCTATTGCTAATCTTGAGTACACACGTGCTACTGCTTATCTTGACTCTCCATATTCTTCCCTGTTGAAAAACACAAGCTCTGATGCTAGTGTGGCTCCTCAATATGATGCAAAAATGGCAGACCAGGCATATAAGGCAGGACTTGCGGCACTGGCTGCTGGGAAGCTTGGTGAAGCCCTTAACTCTCTAAACCTTTCTCTCTCCAAATGCCCACCAGATAAGACCTCCGCTGTTTCTAAACTGCAGTCTCTTATTTATCTGACATCTCAGCAACTTCAGAATGATCCTAACTGACTTTGCTTGTATCTATCTAAGCTTTCATTTCAGAATTTTAAGGATTTATAGTATATTTTCAGATTGGTAATTACTTGATGTTTTCGTAGGGTGTTTCTTTCAACTGATTATAAAGTGACGAACATTCTCTGTTTCTAATTTCTTGCTTCACTTTTTGTTTTATGGTGATGCTTATTGTTTCAGAGCAAAAATATTACTTTCTGCTACTTTGCGTTGCTGTGGCTGAGTAGTAGTTTTTTTGGCAACGTGTGAGAATCCCATGTTGAATGGATTTAGGTACTTTTTTCTAATATATGTCTTAGGTGATCACACTGGTATCCACTGCAGTCCTAACGTCATATTTGCAGAACTTGGTTGCTCAGTCCCCTCTTAAATGTCATGTTAAATTGATCGGATATTCTATTTAACAATTCTTCCACGGGAGTACTATGGGGGGAGGTGCGGCAACCTTTGAAAAAGAAATTGAAAGCACCATGAGCAGGATCTTCTTATCTGTACTTCATGTGTTCCTTTGGCCTTCAGAGCCAGAATTAGTTTCAGTTGGTTGCACTGTTGAATACAAGATTGGTCCAGTAGGGAAAATATGCTCGAGACTTATGATTCTGGGATATGATCATGATCTTGTATTGAATCAGCTTCTTTTGCTCACTTTACATTGCAAAGTTGAGCTTATAGATCATAGCAGTTCTTAAAGAAATAGACGATCTCGTGATTCTTGAATGAATTCTCATAATCTTACCTTGTATACAATTAAGTGTGTAGCATAAATTATTTTCTGCCAAGCTTCGTTTGAAAGAAGTAATTTTATGGAAGAATAATTCGTTAGTTGAATGTTTAAATGTCTTCTACTAGCTGTCATGGGGCAGCTACCCGTTGGTTCTGTGTTGGACTCTCCCTAACCCATTTGAGCTTGTTGGTTCTGTAGGCATTAGATGAAGAGAATCACATTATTGTGGGGTTATATTGGTATTGAGCATTGAACATTATCATAATTGATTTATACGCTTGCTTTCTGCATTGGAGATAATGCGTGTGAATCTGCTGCCTTGAATGTCCCCTGATTCAATTAATAGACGGGCATATCACTTTTACGTGTTTAGAGAGCAATTATTTTCTGACTACTACTACTCTATTATAGATTTATAAAATAATTTCTCAATTGAAATAATTGGTTCGCGTGGCTGCTTTCTTTCTAACTCAAACCCACCTGTGTTGAACAATTATCCTGTGTCTTTATAACTTGCATGAAAACATTTCCTTTTTGCTTTTAAAGTTTTCGTTTTATGGCATATGTCAATGAGTTCAACATTTCCAATCCTGTTAGCATGCTTGTTCACTGTTTAAAGCGTATTCAAAAGGACTGTATTATGCCAATAATGTCATAAGCTCATCGTGTCGGTTAAAGGAGAAAAAACCAGAGCCACGAGATAAGTCGCATTCAATTTACAATGAATTCAGGTTGACCTTTTTCATGGAATCATATCAATTTTACCCAAAAACATCCAGCGGGTAGTTGGTGCATTTTCCAGTTGCCGTAGTTTTAATGGACCGGTTTCAACTTCAGGTCCAGAGGAGGATTATCAAACGAGTGATTCAACGATGAACACAAAGTAAATTACAAATCATTCGCCAAAGCAAATACTCTTTCAAATTCCTTCTGTTTTACTGCCAATCATTTAGTGTTTTTTGGGTTGTTGATCTATTATATAGTTGGTTTTTTCAGAAATCCGAAGTCGAGACGCAAACCTGGCATAATAACAGATAGCTTTTCCTTGGTGTTTTCTCCAAGAACCAGAGACTTATACCTGAAGGTTTTACAACATAAAGGAGACGGTGAGGAGGATGAAGATGCAAGGGAAGAATTCTGTTCTGTCGGCAGTTGTTTCTCATGTTATTCAAGTGCTGCAAGGAAGCATATTACTAAGTTGAGACTAACTTCTCGGCAGTTCAAGGTTGAATGGTCTTGATTTTTTAGATTTTAGGATGTTTGATTTTCAGGATTTCAGATGGTCCATAATTCAGGAATTCTGTAATGTGAAGGATTGCCATTTGGTCGCAGTAGGAATGCGGCGTTACTTCCACCTTTACCCAAATCGCCTTCTTAATCTTGGTCGTAGCGTAAATACAATGGAGTAGATATACCATTTGTTTAGAAAATATATATATAAATTTTTTCCAGTTTTTTTTTATTTTTTTGTTTATTGGGTTTTTATCAGCGGAAGCAAACCTGTTTAAGAAGAAAGAGCATAACATCATCCTTTAAAAGTACTTCGCGTAGCCAAATTCCTATGATTACCAATTAGTAGAGCACATGCTTCCCACGCCATTGCTGAAACAATTCTGATAATACCTACTTAATAAGCGCTACTTACATAAAAACAATACTTCTGCATATGGCGTTTATTTCTTTAGAAATATACTTTGCTTAATAAATGCAATTGAATATGAAAATTTTAAAAAACAAAATGCAGTAGCCATTTGACAACTCAAAATAAAATCTGTACGCAACAGTCGGAATCATTATAAAGTCCCTATCAAAGAATTCAGATTTGGTGACTGCTGCTGAGAAACCTGGATTGATAATATTTGACAGTTTTTAGTACATCTACAAGGACCAAGCAATAACAACAATATCTCAAACCAAATGAAAATACGACAGTTTTGTTATTCATAGTTGCTGCTGACAAAACAGGCTCTTATTGAAGAGCCATGCAAATCCAACTACGAATGATTTGCTGGAGAGAGTATAACAAACTGTCTCCCACTAGTCAAAAGCGCGCTCCGGAGGCAAGATAAATCACAGCTACAACAAACTTTTAAACTATGGGCCAAGCTCTTCGTTCCATATATGACCCAGCAAGTACCGAGGTTAGAAGAGCAGAAACCTGCAGTCAGAGGTACAGAAAGCGTTAAATTCTAGAACAGGTAGATGAAGTAAATAAAATAAATCGGTTTTACATTTTGCTAACAGTGTAACATCTACGCCAAAACATAAACACAGGCAGAAATGAAAAATTGACAGGTTACACACCCCACAAATGTTGAACTCCAATCTAGTGCCCTTGCCTCAAATTTTGTGGCAAGGCAAAGGAGAGGAAGGTTTCACAGGATGATGGATTATAACTCTCTAGGTCATGCATATGCTTATTTGTTGATATATGAGATGTACAGATTAGCAATAGGAAAAATCATTTGTACTAGTGACCTAAACGAAATTTTCATCTGTTTCTCAAAAAGAAGCAGGACTTAATTTATATCACTAAATTGATTGTGCAAACATATAGCTTCTTATGGAACACCAAATCTCAACCAGGTGCCATGAAGTAGATGGGTGGTTTAATATTCATGCATATGTTATCAAACTGGAATAGTGCAATAATGCTGACAATCTTGATAAACTACCTTATCCCACTCAGAACCAAGGCCGCTGCATCTCATCTTTAAGAAAATCATCTTTGACCCCAACTCTGTCGCTACCTTCTGCAAATAGGTTTCATCACGCCCAAATGAATCCAAATAGGTAGTGTAACGTTGAATAACTGTATAAAGCGCACTGGATAATTCATCTGAAAAGGGTTTTACATCCTAAAAAGAATTCACATAATCAAATCACATGAATTGGTACAGCAAAAAGGGAGAACAAGTCAAAATTTTCATTTATATTATAAGACCTCTCCACTCAATCCGATACTGTCATAAATTTCCATTTTAATAGACATGATAATCCGACTAAATTCTTCAGCTGCTTTGGCTGCACAGAAAACATTTTTCAATATCTCCTGGCCAGCTTTGTCATCAGTGTTTTTGGACAATGCCTTCTTTGCGTCATGGATGACAATATCAGGAAGTTCATTCCAGCTAGGAGCCATCAAATCATTGAAAAGACAGTTAATTTCAGGATCTTTAGTTACAGGCAGGCGAGCGATATCTTAATAAAAAAGAGCAGGTGCTTCCTATGCTCTTCACAAGACAAGATCCACAATCTATATTTTTGCACCATGAGAAACAAGTTCAGAACATGTCAGCTATCACTCAACACGTTTATATACATGTTAAACTACATAAATACAACTGCAGCCTTCAGATGTAATTAATTTATAGCTACTCTCACAAAAATTACAAATACTTTTCTAAAGCCAAAGTTTTCTCACTCCTTGCATAGAAGTCTCGTTATTTGTTGTATTTAGATAATGAAGTTAAACTTATCTCGGGCTCAATAAAGAACGTCAAAAAAATCCCTCATACAATCATAACAGAACCAACTCTTGACAAAATGACCTCATCCGCAGTGTTCTTCATCTGAGCAATCACCGAAAAAAGTGAAATAAACATAATGCGCAAGATGCAAATAGCACAAAGACACACACACACGCACACACACAGAGACACAAAAAAAAAAAAAAAAAAAAAAAAAAAAAAAGAAAAAAAAGATATCGCTGAAATATCTCATACCACCTAATAGAACAATGAAGTAATCAGCAAGTAAAACGGGGCACAAATTGAAAATTTAAAATCAATCCTACTTGTCCAAGGCACGCCCTTGCATCCGAAAAGTCAAGATAAACCAAATATTAAACTAAGTGAGATAGATATTATCGTTGATCAAACTCAATGCATTTCGATAATCAAATTTCTAACTTTTTTATGAATAAAATACTTCTCATTTTTGGATCTGATAATAAGGAATAGATAGAGAAGGGAGTACCATGAGGGACAGATTTGGAAGGAACTGAAGCAGAAGGTGAAGATAAACTGAAATGCCTTCGAGAAGACAAGACTCTGCTGAAATGATGGTTATTGGAGGCGGCGACAAGTGACGATCTGAAATAGGCTGCACGGCATATGGATCTTGCTGCAGCTATCGTCTCCGTTTCTCCTTTCCATTCACTTTCTCCAACCGGAAAGCGAAATCTGCCCCGATTGGGCGGGTTCAGGAAGGGGGGTCGTTTTTGCAGAAACAGATAGATTGAAGCTCTGGTGCTGAAACCCAGCACTTCCTAAAATGTATTATAATTTTGTCAGAAAGTTAATTTGATCTGACAAAAGGACCCCTAGGTTTAAAGTATTATCCAGAGAGTCAAATTTAAAAGATTTATGGTCAACCTGATCAACAAGCTACATACATACTTTGGGCTCTATCAGGAGGAGTCATTAAAGAGCAATAGCCCAAAGATGAAACGAAGTAGCCCACACTGAAGCCTGCGTGACATAAGATAAAACAAAGTGCACAATAGTAACACAGAGTGGGAGCATTTGACAAGTGGGACCTCCTTCGGAATACAAGGCAAAGGCATCCAAGACACTAAAAGTACTCTGATTGCTTGTATGAGAATAATTAGGAGTTGTAAGCAATACGACACGATTTATCTATTAATTGTGTCAAAAAATTTTAATTTTTATTAAATAAATAATATAATAAAAATATTTATTTATTTTTTAAATAAATAATTAAATTATTTAATTCTATTGAATTGTTTAACTAATTAATAGAAAATACAAAGGACTGAGAGAGGAAAATATTCTAGCCCCGTGTCTCTAATTCTTTTTTTTATGGTAAATAATTTTCTCTTGAAATCAGAACTTTAACTTGAGTGTTAGACTGGATAGGGTAAATTTTTGACGTGTGTTGTGTCTTGTCAGTGTCACTGATGATTTTTCTTCTTTTCAAATTTGTCTCCTTTTTTTTTTTTTTTTTTTTTTTTTTCTAATCAATTTATGGAACACTGCAGGTTTTTTAACCTTAAAACCTAAATAATACTTGACGATGACCAACTCTAGTAGTTAGAAAAATCATAAAATTCTATTTCTTCTCAACGTTTTCTGTAAACAATAATTTTACTAGTTTGTACCAAACCTAGTACTAGACAAAAAGCTAATGCAAACAATACGTTAATTATCCAAGAGAAATAATAATATTATAAATATAAAAATTTTTAAGGATAATATTTATATTTTAATTAACGTAATATTAGATATGTCATAATTATAACATAAAAAGGGAAAAAAATAAAATCAACAGTTATTTAATGGATATATCTACGTTATGTATTACTTTTTGCCTCTCATCAAATTTTGATAGTTCGTCAAAATTAAGAATTATACATTTATTATGGTTGCATTACATAATTAACTATAATGTGAATAATACAATTTTGATAGTTAGTGTTAGTTTCGTATTATTTAACTAACGTGAATAATATTATTCTTATAATTGGTAGATAATTTGAAGCGATTGAAAATTTTTACATGTTTTAATTATAAATTTTAAAATCTTCATTAATTAATCATCTTGATTAAGGCAATTTTTAAATACATAAATATAATAAATAATTTTAGAAATACAATTTTTTTTACATAAACAAAATTAACATAATAATATTAATTAATAAATATATAAAATTACACAATTAATAAGAATATATAAAGTAACTCAAATAACAATTAATAATATCATGCTATAGGCTAATTCGTCTAAAAATTTTATGAAAAATTTTTTATTTGAATAAAATATACGTGGTAATTGTTTTTATTAATGGAGAAGGAAATTAAGGTTCGACCATAGACGTTTCAACTCGCCCCAAAATGATTGGAATGTGTTATTAACTACTCGAAAGATAAACACAATGAATCTGAAATACAAGCCAATACATCGTGCAACATTTCCCATACCAGTCAATTTAAAAAATAATTAATTAATGCACGAAGATAATATTCACACGGTGCTTGTGTGATACCACAACCGCAAGCGTTGCTTCAGCCTTCAGGGACAGGGACACTAAGCTCATTCTCATCTCATCCATAAATGGAAGAAGATGAGAGGATGATATACGCAAATTGAGATAAATTACAAAAAACATAATCATTTTATATTATCATCTAAAAAACCATCATCCGCTAGCATATGGAATCTAGCAAACTAGAAGTAGAATTTGAACTCCAACCACTCCTTCGAATCTACAAAGACGGCCGTGTCGAGAGACTTTGTTCCTGAAGTGTCAGACAATCCCCTCACCGGAGTTTCATCCGAAGACATAATCGATGAATGCAATATGATATCTGCCCGTATTTACCTTCCAAAACTCAACAAGTTTTGGGTTTACATTCTCGGTGGAGGCTTTTGCATATCTTCACCTTGCACTTCCAAGTGCCTAAATGCTATTGCTGTCTCAGTGAACTACAGGAAAGCTCCTGGCAACCATATCCCCGAAGCATATGAAGACTCGTGGCCTGGGGTTCAATGGTTGTTTCCCTATGTAATAACAATGGACCTTAGTGTTGGTTAAATGAACAAGCAGACTTCTGAAAACCATCTCCCTGAAGCATACTAAGACTCGTGGGCTGGGCTTCGGTGGGCTGTTTCCCGTGGTCATAATAATGGAACGTAGTGTCGGTTAAATGAACATGCAGAATTTGAAAGGCTGTTTCTATCTGGGACGGTGCTGGCGCCAACATTGCTCATCAGATGGCAGTTATAGATGGAGTACCCTGAGTTTGGTCTGAGTGCAGCCACTTTAGATGTTCCAATGGTACATCATATTTTTATCGGATAAGAAGCTCCAAAACCAGATGCAAAGGCAGCAACGGATCGTTTGTGGCCATTTGCGAGCCCATCCAATCGGGATAATATGACCCATGGGCGAACCCGTTTTCTGCAGATGCACCGAGTTTGGTGGGATTTTTGGATGTGTCGAAAAATAGAGGTTGGCTTTATTATCAAGAATTGGGTATGTGTGGATGGATGAGAGTTGTGGAGATTAAAGAGACTGATGAGGAAAACCATACGTGTCATATTTATGGTTTCTTCATCAGACTTACGTCATATCTAAAGAAGGCTGAATGTAAATGAGAGTTTTTGTCAACGCTTTTGGTCAACCCCCTTTAAATTGAGGTGATCGCATATTCGAATCGACGGCTTAATTTATTGTGCTTCATTAATGCAACAGGCGAAGTATGATGAATATTTGATAGACATGACAACACATCTTAACAATCCGTTTGGGGGGAATGGCAAACACCCCTCTAATTTTATAATGCGTAGCCACATTGCATCAACTTTGCGTTTGATTAATAATTCTTGTTTTTTCTTTTTCTGAAATGATATATTATTTTATATTTATGTAGTATTTAAAAAATGTTAAATATAAATGAGAGTTTTAGTCATTGCTTTTGGTCAACCCTCTTTAATTGGAGGTGATCGCATATTCGAATGGAGGGCTTAATTTTTCATGTTTCATTAAGCAACAGGTGAAGCATGATGAAATATTTGATAGATAAAAACGACACATCTTGACAATCCATATGAAGTTTCATCTCCATTCTAAGGGGGAACGACAAACACCCCTCTAATTTTATGAAATCACATATACTCTCTACAACTACTCCTTAATTGTAAACCCTTCCATCAAAAATTTAAGAATCAAGGGTAAAAAGATAATTTCAATTCTAAACAAAAACCTCCATTGATTAAGATCAAAATTTTGAAGAATTGCCTTTTCATCTCCAACCTTCAATCCTTCCCCTTTAACCTGCGCTCTGTCTCTTCACTGGGTCCGTTCAACATCTTACCCTTCCGCCATCTCAAAACCCACGTTCCCACTTCGCGTCCAAGCAACAGCCAGTCAAGCCAACACAGCTGACCTCTATCTCCTTAGTACTACAAGTAACTTAAATAATGACCAAATACTACTAACTCTTCTTCGACAAAGAAAGACAAAAGAAACGTGGATTAAATTCACTCACAGTCGCTTGGTCTCTTAACTCTCTAACCAAACACGACTTTAAGCCTAACACGCGCTAAGTCGATTATCAGGCGCCTTCGCAATGAGCGAAAGATTCTCCGTCTGCACTCCCAACAAAATTTTGCATACCCTCTATGCTACTTTCATTATTAAGTCCATGCTCTGCTCTAGGTACCTACCCCACGTCAATGCCTGGAGTGTCGTCGCCACCCGTCTCGCCTCCTCTGTCGATGATGGTCTCGTGGAGTCTATCAAGATATTCTACTTGGTAGTTAGGAGAGAGAGTAAATTCTGGGACTCGGCTATTGTTACCGACTCCAAACCAGACACAACAACTTACAATGGTGTGCTGAATGCATGTGCCAATTTAGGTGATACTAGAAAGTTCTTGTAGTTGTTTAATGAAATGAGTGATTTTGGTCTAAACCTGATGTTTTGACTTATAATGTTATGATTAATTTGTGTGCTAGAGCTGATCGAAGAGATTTGCTTGTTTTTGTATTGGAGAGAATTATTGAAATGGGAATTCCCTTTTCTTTGACTCCTTTACATTCGCTTGTCGCCGCTTGGTGATTTAAAAACTGTTGAGAACATCGTTCAACCAATAAGAGAAGGGAGGAGAGACTTGTACAAGATTCTTCGTGCATTGAATTGGGATGATTCTTCGGCTGAGAACATTTGCGGCGGGAAAAGTTGGTGGTAGTGTCGCTGAGAGCGAGGGAAAGGACCGAAGGGGTGGATAACTTGATCAAGGGAGGTTTCTGTTTAGAAGCTTCTGCTGAAATGACCTTTTTACCATTAGCTTACGGCAGAGGAGTTTACACTTCAGGGGGTAATTGCAATCACTTTCAAATTTGAAAAGTGAGTATTTGTAATTAAAAATAAAGTAAGGAATATCTGCTATTTCGTGAAACTATTGGTTTTTTGTCATTTCCCCATTCTTATTTAGGGGAACGGAATTAATGACATGTTCTATTATTCCTCTCTCAAAATGTATGCAAGGAAATAGTAAGCCAATTGCATTATTTTAATGCTACATATCTGTTACACCTAGGGTCAATATCAAATCTTATCAAATCTTCTTGTTTAAAATTGCGACTTTCAGAATTGATTGTTAAGGACTTAACTAGATGTTTACTTGGAAAGAAAATTTAATAATTTAATAATGTTTTTTATTCTAATATTTTTATTTTAAAATAAAATTTAAATAATATAACAGATGAATTAACATATATTTATTAAATAATTAAAATTTTATAATTTTTAAAATTATCAATTATAATTTTTTATTATTTGGTAAATATATGTTATTTGATTTGATTTAAAAAAAAAAAAAAATTGAAATAACTACCATTAATTCTAATAATTTTGGAGGTGGGTCTAAAATTTGGATCAACGCCTTTTCAGTGTTAAAATGGACACAAAATAATGAATAAAATTGTACTACGTAATATTCATTTTTGGAATGTAAATAAATTTTAATCGATTTCAAGTTAATTTAATTCGATAATTTACGTAATTTAAATTTATTTATGAATTGAAATTTTAAAATTCATCGATCACAAATTAGATTGTAGATGAGATTAAATTCAATTTAAAAATTTACTATTTTGCACCTAAACTGGATCCAAATGCTACCCAAGTCCAACCTACATATATATATATATATATAAGCCTCTTTATTCATTTCAACCTTTTTAGCGAATTTAATATTTCAGACGTCCGACTCTCTTATCGTTTTTACTTTCTAATTTCAATTTTAAAATTATTTTTGAATAATTTTAATGACTTCTGTAGTATAATAATTACTGTACATCACTTAATAAAATTGTTCCCTTTTGCTCTTTTTATTTGTGGAGTAAAGAAATGTCGTTCATTTTAAAGTTTCTTCTTGTGGGTGTACTTTGTCGTTTATATTTTATGTCATTATAATAATCGTTTTATATTATCTGGTATTGGATCACTGTTATAACGTTTGTCCCAGCGGTACTATTTGGTTACTTCGATTAATTGCTATTTTTTTCATAATGAAATGGAAAAAGATACCATTTTTTTTTTCGACTTTTGACGGTAATGTGTGTTAATCTTAAATGTAAAGCGTTTGGGCTTTTGCATTGTCGGCGTGATTTGTAAATACGTATCTTAAAAAAATGTGTGTTTAATTCGTATATGATCGATTATTACAATAATATAATAATTAAGTATAAGAATTTTTTCGTTATTTAAAAAAATAAAAAATAAAAAAGTAATTATATATTTTTTTTAATTATCTTTCATGGAGAAACTGTAAGGTCGGAGAAAGAAAAATAATAAACCTATCATGACCAATTATTTACAAATAAAATCATTGTTTAAGTATAACAAGTATCAATTTTAAATGATAAATATAATAATATTAAGGAATTTGATAATAACTCTTAAAAGTTAAGAATTTTCTTTCTTACATCTACTTTGTTGATAGAACGATTAAAGTTTTAATATAAAGTTTGCACCGTTGTATTATTTAGTATTTCTGCTGAAGTAAAAAAAAAAAGTTATCTGATATTATACTTGTTATTTACATTCATATTAATTATGTCGGTGAGAATTTTTTTTTAGACTAGTTAATTTGTAAAGTTTTAGAATTCATCATATATTTAATCATTTTGTCGGTTCAAATAGTTACTTTATTTTCATATAGAGTATAGTTCAGTTATTATCTACTTCATATTTCGGCAATACAGTTACAAGAATTGATCATGTTATGTTTGTAATCTTTTGTCTGAATTTATATATTAAATAAATTATAGTGATATATCATCAATTATTGCTATTTATAGCAAACTTGGTAGAAATATTTGGGATTAAATTTTTTGTTATATTTTAAATTTAAATTAAAAAACTCAATTCATAAAATTAATTAAATTTAATTCACTTCAAAAAATTTAGTGGATTGTAACAAATTAAATTGTCTTAAATATAATTCACAATATACAACATAGAGATCTAATTAAAATTTTAACTTAATCGAATCCAATTCGCAAATTTTCACACCTATATTTTTTCAGCTAAATCATTTTGCTGATTTTGTAACGTGCGATCAATTTGAAATGAAACCAGCTAATGCAATAATTATTACCATTATTTTTTTCTTTTGCAGAATTTGTTAATTAATTATAAATTAATAAGGAAGGATTATGAGCGACTGGCAACTATTTGTTTGTATGATTATAATATATTTGGTAAGATAAATTGAATATTGAATAAGTTCACTTAAATTGCACTCCAAAATATTGATTAAATACGTTTGATTTATAAAAATTAATTAATATATTCATGTAGCCGATTTGTAATAAGTTCAACTTGAAATGAAACCTCATAATGTAATGATTGTCCCAATTATTTTTTAATTAGTAAGAAACGATTAGGGCTACTCATAGCTCTTTGTTTATATGATTTAGAATATTTTGGTAAGACGTGTTTAATATTCATTAAATTTACTTAAATTGTTCTCTAAAATATTGATTAAATACATTTGTTCTATAGAAATTAATTAAAATATCCATATAAAAGGACCAAGATCTTTAAAATTATAACAACATAAATGTGTCCAAAAAACTTTAAAAATAAGTAAATTTAGATTAATGTAATTTAGATTCTAAATAAAAACAATGAATAGTTAAGATTTAATTAATAAAAAATAAAAATTAAACTTAGATAAATAACAATATATTAAATTGGGTTAAATTAGTATGTACAAATAAGGAGCGTGAATTATCCACGATTTACTAACTTAACTAAATAAATTTACTTTCACCCACTTCTTCAATTGACTAGAGCCGGGCCATCGATTTCGATTATTATAAAAAGGTTCACCCCTTTGTCTGTGACAAAGTCATAGCTGTCTTGAGGGTTGTGCTGTATTGCGTATTAACTCTTCGGCTCTATTTCCCTTCTTTAAAAGTCTACTCATCTTCCGTGTTTCTTCTCCACTGTCATCTTTAATTTCTCTCTCTCAAATGGGTTCTATTAAACCTGCAGAAGTTTCTATCGAGGTCTTTCCTTATCTTCGAGTATATAAAGATGGAACTGTCGAGAGACTTGCGGGAACTGATGTGGCTCTTGCTGGATTGGATCCTGAAACAAACGTTTTGTCCAAAGACATCGTGATCATACCAAAAACCGGTGTCTCAGCCAGAGTTTACCGTCCAAATAACTTTAAAAAACCAAGCAAAAAAGTCCCTCTTGTAGTCTACTTTCACGGTGGAGCCTTTTGCATATCATCAACAGCCGATCCCTTGTACCACACCAGTCTCAACAAGCTAGTTGTTGAGGCTGCCATCATTCTTGTCTCGGTCAACTACAGGATAGCCCCGGAACATCCTCTTCCTGCTGCATATGATGACTCATGGGATGCACTCAAGTGGGTGGCTTCCCACGTTAAAGGAAAAGGTGACCTTGAAGATTGGCTCAAAGAATTTGCCGACTTTAAGCAGTTATTTTTGCTTGGTGACAGTGCTGGTTCTAGTATTGCACATCACTTGGCTTTGCGGATCAAGGAATCAGAGGAGATTAAATACCTTAAGATTCGTGGTATTGGCATGATTATGCCTTATTTCTGGGGAACGGATCCGATTGGAGCAGAGATAGAGGATCCCCTTAGAAAACAAATGGTGGACAATTGGTGGCTGTTCGTTTGTTCTTCTGATAAAGGATGCGATGATCCGCTTATTAACCCGTTTGCAGACAGAGCCCCGAGTGTTACGGGTCTGGCATGTGATAAGCTGCTCGTTATTGTTGCAGAGAAAGACATACTGAGGGATAGAGGGAAGCTTTACCATGAAAAGTTGGTTAATAGTGTCTGGCCAGGAAAGGCAGAGCTTCTTGAAGTAGACGGAGAAGATCATGTATTCCATATCTTTGACCCTAATTCGGAGAAGGCTAAGAGCATGATTAAACGCTTGGCTTCTTTCGTCAACCAACAGAATACTCCTGCTGTGTGAACTTGTAGTTGCCTTCGTGGAGTCGTTCCCACTGTGAGAAGTTGTTTTCTACAGCAATTTACATCATAAGTGTGTTGACACGTAGATTTCCATTTCCCAGTAATTGTTTGCTAGAATTTCCCTTCAACTGATCCTAAATGAAGCACTTTTATTTAAGAATGTTTCTTTCTGCTTCATTTAGTTTTTTTTTCTTTTTCAATTTTTTTGGGCTTGATATAATTGTTTTTCCCGCTATAATAAAGACAAACCCAACTATAACAATCAACTAAATGAAATCAATTAAAGAAAACACGACTCTCTGCCTTAACTTGCTTTTACTGTAACAAGTAGCTCTTCATGCGTCGTGGATGGGCCTAGATCAGTGTTCTGTTTTATAGTTACACGGCACACGACAATGATTTTTTCTTTTTCTCACTTTTTCTTTTTACATTATTAAAAGTAGAATAAGAAGAAAACAAGAACATATGCATCAATCATCACCTCGCAGGACCCAGGCTATCTGTAAAAAAGCCTATAACTACGGGTGTTAAAAGCAACAGATATCATATCTGTTGGAAGAAATCGTCCTTCACTGAGTACTGGCTGCCTTTCCAACACTTCCATGCCCCATTTCTCTTTTATAGTATCTTGTTCTTTATCTGCCGAGTTTAAACAATGAAGAAGTCTTTAAAAGACGGAGCTCCCCTAAATATATATCGTCCCATGTATTAACCTGCCTGAGGATGGAGTCCTAAGTCTTACGGGGCGGTGAAATGCGATAAGTGTAATCACCTTACTACTGTTGCAGAAAAAGATGCCATGATACAGAAGAGGAGACGAAAATTGGCGCACGGATGTTGGGCAGGAAGAGTTGGGGCGGTGCGTACAAAAGCTTGGCTTCGTTCATAAACCAAGCCGTGGAACATATTTTCTCGTCTAAAATACTAGTATCGCATATCAAGTGATTGTTTCTTTCCTTCTTGACTCAAAATAACAATAATATTATGTTCCATAGGCTATTTACCTCACACAAGCATAAAGATAAATAAAATATATAGCCATCGATGGAATAAAAAGATAAGTCGTTATCTTTCCCCCTTCAGCACGAAGTTGTTAAGGTACCATCAAAGCGTCGGGTCAGAAGTATCATGAAGACCAAGAAGAATAGGGTCTTCGGACAGTAAAAATGATAAATAATAAAAGCACAACTTAAAAAATTGTAAAAGAGACAGTCTAAACAATAAACAATGAAAGTATTAATATGCATAAGAAAATCACACATTACATTTAAGTGTGAAGCATGCGAACTACATCTAGAAGATGACCGTATCAAGCATGGTTCCCAATGTTTGGACTATGTTTGAAGACATCAAGTTGGAGA
>JAWDEX010000003.1:4493720-4545930 GCA_035221805.1 Trichilia hirta | reverse complement strand
AGTATTTCAGTACTCGCCTTGATTATCGAGACAACCTAATTCCTCTATTTTAAAAATAGGAGTGTTGAATAGGACCAACAAATACACTACTCAAGAAATTGTTTACGCGTCCCACCACGTTAGGATGTGCCATACTCTGTAAATTGCAGACATTCATGATTACTCTAGACCTAATGTGAAGGAGTGGTGAAAAGATGGATCCAACCACTATACCTACTCCTATCTAATCAAACTTCCGTTCTCCAATACTCACACGTGCAGAAGCCCTATAAAAGGTGAAAATAATACATGAAGGAAGATATTTTTTTTGAGACTTTTCTTTTTCAAGAGAAGGAAATTCCTAGGGGAGAGCATCTTTCAACAATTGAGAGAGAGATTGCACTCACGAATATTTTTCGAGCTCAGCCTCCTAGGTTGGTAAAATACTCAAACACTCATATTTCTCTCTTTTCATCTAATCCTGCACAGTTTACTGACTTAAGCATCGAAATTTATTTGTCAGTAATTTAATTTCACTCCTATCTCATTTTTCTATAATTTCAGGTAATTTTCGAAGAAATTCTACGTCGATCGTAACAATAGATCTGTGTGATATATTAAATCTTCTATCCTGCAAAATTTGAGAATCAACATTGCCCGTTCTTGCTCAAACCCAAAATATGGAAATAATAATAATAATAATAATAATAAATTATATCTTCCATTATACTTTCATGTCCTACAAAATGATGTGGTATCTTTGAAATGAATCATTCGAGAAGAGAGACTTGAGAGAGAAAATCAATCTCGCTATAAAGCTGGTTTTCAGTTAAAATTTCAGCGCACACTGTGGGTGTATTGGTCATACAATTGCTTTACGAGTGCTTACTGATCGATCTTAATGGGCCCAAGCCCATATGCATGTGCAGCCCAAAACCTCAACGAGGGTGGTTGGCGAAGCTTTGCTCAATAACGTTACAATGGGATATAATAACTCCGTTCTGCGGCTGTTCTTCGACAGAAGACTATCTCTCGGATGATGTTGGCTTCTCTGTGTCAACCCGAAATATGGAGGAACATGAATAGTAATTCTTGTATTAAATAATAAATTTCTTCGTAAGCAGTTCATTCTTCTCTGATGTTCCCTTAAGCTCACCTCAAACTTTCTTTTTGCTTTTTCCTGACTTACCAACTAACAAGCATCCAAAAGTAAGTATTGTACTGATCATTAGTGTGGCAATCAACTTGTCTCCATACCAGAAAATCTTGAATAATATCAGAGGACAGATAACATACAGCCTGTGCATCAAAAAACGGCGGATACCTCTTACTCTATTTCTTTGGGATGAATCTTTCCATTTCACTACGTCAGTGGAAGTGAAGAAAGGTACCATGCCTGACACTACTGGTTTGCCTTTGAGAGAACACAGATTCCTTCTTCCGGAAATGTCCACATCATAACGCCATAACCGAAAGGAATTTCTTCAAAGTCTTCGAAATTAAACAGCAACTGCACGTGAATTCATAAGGTGAAGAGCCTGCTCATCATTGGACTTCTCAAATTCATAAACCCTAGAAAATGGAAGCTATCATTCTGATTACAATCCATGTGGTAAAGGAAGGATATAACATAATCTGGTTTAATTTTGCCAACAGTCAAATTTGATCGGTTACTCTTTTTCTTTTTCTTTTTCATTTTTTTTAAATCCCCTCCCATCTGTACCATGCCATATAGTGGGAAGTCGAGAAAGCTTTGATCGACTGTTCCCGCGCTACATGTATTCATTGCAGAAGATTGTAAATAAGCACAAGGTGCTATTACTACGTGCAATAGATTTTAAATATTATTTAATTTGATTATTAACCGTGCATCTGAATTTTAAGTTCTAAGAAAGCTTGGATTATTTCGGTCATTACTTTGTACAAAGAAATTTGTAAAGAGAATTTATTTCTCTACTATTATTGTTAGTTAATACTATAACGTTATGTGACTTTGTATTTATAATTTATATGAAATGTTTGTATCCTTTCTGTTCGTAAAATTTATTGTAGCTTGAGCACTCATTTCTACTCATATATTGCAATATCTCTGTAACTATTCTCTGTACTAAAAAGAATGCACAATTATGGCCATACTGAATAGAAATTTATTTGCCAGCGTACTAGACAATGATAAATAATGACGTTTTAACTCGTATTAAAGGTTGTGATATTCTTTGTCATTTCTAGTCTGTGTTATCTGCTCTGCCAATGTCGCCTATTGCGCTTCATAGATAATTATATATTTCAGTTTGTTTACATCTTCTATTGGAGCAGGAGAGCGAGTCCACTATGGTCATTCGCGGTGGAGTCGTGATTGCATGTTACAAACTTTCTGCTCCAAAAGCAAAATTGTTAAGGAAAATACTTAGTGCATCGGTACACACGGTTTTGTCAGATGGTAAGGATCCTGGGGCAATGCTAGCCATGTTAATAGACCTGAGTGTATCTGGAGCGGAGATTGCCTTTGGAGGCTATAGTACCTTTGGTTGAGAAATGCGCAGTGTCTTTCTGTATTTGTTCCATTTGCATGTCTTGTATGGACCAATTTTTGAGCTGTCTGTAGGTTGTGTCTTTACGGATATTACTTTATTATCATTTTCTCTAAAAGATTCATAATTTAGTGTTTTAAACATAACAAGCTTGCCAATCAACCCAGTTGGCTGGGGAGCTTACAGCTCGAGTCTCCATGAATTCCGCTCCATTTCCTGTGATTGTGGTTCAGACTCGATATTATATTGTCATCGCTATAAATAACTTTATAAATAACATAATGACCAGCTAATTTCCCCGAATCAGATGATCATGATGGTCCCAAATTATGTACACTTTCACACTTCAATACACCGTATAATTTGAAAATATACAATTCAAGCTATTCAATAGCCTAAAGGTCACTCTCGCTCGCATCTCTTTTCATTCCTATTTGTGTTCTGCTCTCAAATTCAGGTACATCTGCCATAGAAAAATCATCTTTACAGTCTCGGTTAAGAGACAGAAGCAACAAAACTGTCAAATAATGGCTTCATCGACTCCGGTTCCACAGGTATCGTCACTTACACGACAAAATCACAACTCCGTATGGGTCTTGGAAGTCCCCAATCACCGGTGACGTCGTTTCAGGTGCATCCAAGCGACCTGGTAGAACCGCTGTTAACGGTCAGGGGCATCTCATCTGGCTTGAATCACATGCCGCTGAATCCGGGTACGCAGAACATACGTATATAAGGAAAAATGAAAGTCTTTCACCTCTAATTATCTAGTTAATTTCAATAAAAAAATATGTAATTAATAAATTTTGAGCTGCTATTATGAGTTTAGGCTAGCTTTTCTTGTTGAGGAACCAGAGAAAGCAGGGGATGAACCAACTGATATTACACCAAAAGATTATGCCGTGCGCACAACGGCTCAGGAATAAGGAGGTGGTGCCTTCAGGTTTATTGGTGATGCCGTCATTTTCCCTAATTATAAGGATCAAACGCTTTACAAGAAGTCGATAGATTCCAAAGGTAAACTTGCATCTGCCAAAAACCAAAAATTGTAGGTTCCATTTTTTTAGCCACTTTCACTTAATCTATTTCTTATCTAACATAGTTATTATACTTCATTCGGAATGGATGGAGGACCGGAAATTTTTGCTTTGACTTGTATGTTTTATTGAATTCTAGACTTTGATTGCCTATAAAATGTGGATAAACAGAATTTGGGATGCTTAGAATTTGATTGCTCGAAAATGTTGATAAACAGAATATGGAACGGTTGGAATTTTATTGCTGGAAAATGTTGATAAACTGAATCTGGAATGGCGCAATGGCTGCTCTAACATCTCCAAATTATAAGATATGTTCTTTTATTTATTTTTGTATTTTCCACTGTTCATCAGTGGGATTTGAAGCCTAACTATTGACTAGAAGTGGAAATTATACTTTTATATTATGCATTTTGCAACCTTTTTGAGCATTGATTTCTTAATATGTATCATGCTTTCTGAATTCTAGGCCCAAGTCACTAAGAACTTGTGAAGAACATTTTTTGAATGTATTTTTACTTATATGCTTGTTTTTGCTGATATACATGCCCTATGAGAGCAGGTTCTTCTGCAATATCAATTACTCCGGATCATGGTGCACCTTCAGCATCTTACACTGATGGAGTTTTTGATTCTCGCTTTAACAGGTATATCACTGTAACAGAACGTAGATTATCAAGATTTTCTTCATCCTCAGGGCCAATGGATGTAATTTTTTGTTTGGCCATCCATTTCCTTTTATATGAGAAATATCTTCTGATTTATCTTTTACAGATCGTCATGAAGATGGTCTGAATCCAACCACAGAAATTGTAGTCACAGACCTAGATGGCCAAAATATCCTAGGTGAAAATTCTTTAAACAAAAAGTGTACTGCATTTTCTTTCATGATGAAGATATATAGGAAATATCCCAACCACATCCCGCTAAAAAGCTTCCCAGGCTTAAGAACTCTGACATTCTAAAAGTAAAGAATAAAGCAGACAAAATTACCAGGAAGTTACTGGTTGAGATGGAACTATCACTTGAGAAGCAAAAGAGGACATAGAAAAGAATTGGTTGCTGTAAATGTGATGTAATATAATTGGTTTCCCAGTGAATTTATTATAATTAAATTTGTTTATATTGTTGTTATGTTATTGTTTTCCTGCTTTTTACTGTCTGATGATGAATTATTTCAGTTGGCTCCTCCAAAATACCCCATTCTCTCCCTCTTCTCTCTCTCTCAACATATTGCATTCAGAGCCGAAAATTTTAGTTACTGGTAGTGATTTTTATGAGTTCCCACGTATGGACCAAAAGGGTGAATGGATAGCATGGGTTGAATGGCATCACCCTAGAATGCCATGGGATAAAGCTGAACTCTGGGTTGGCTATATTTCTGAAAATGGGTAGGCGGAGTTCTTTTACAATGTCATAGTTGTTCTTTTACTAAGAATTGGCCTCACATTAGTTTCCTGTACTTTTCTTTTCTATTGTATAACTTAATATGACGTAACCACTATGATATGTATACTAGGCGATCCTTTTGGATAGAAAAACAAGATTCAAAAAACTCAGTGGAAGGCTGGAATTGTTGACCAGCATTTTGCTAATATTGAACTTTGTTAAGGAATCAGATGATGTAATTTCCCTCTTATGGGGTCTCTGATATGTGAACTGTTTGCTCTTGCACACACTTGCAGTTGCTCTTTGGTTTTATAGACATCCTTGAAGGGTTGGAATTATTATTATTATTATTATTATTTATTAGATTTTTATGCACTTATCTATGGTTAATGGGATTAATTCCATTAATAGTATGGTGCAGAGATAACGCCTTTGTGTTGCTAGTTGTGATCCCACAATTTTGGAGTCTCCAACTGAACCCAAGTGGTCTTCCAAAGGTAACTTTGATTTGAACTATTGATGTAAACATAGTCTGTAATGCCAAGGACAACACTAAATACATATTACTAAAAGTAAATTCCAGAATATCTGTGGCATTGTGCTCAGGTTGTATCTGCATCTAGTTCACAATAATAAGTTCTGTATGATTTGCGAATAGCAATTAAATAAACAATATCAATATCAAACTTCACGTCACACCTAGTTCTTGTTAACTGAACTCAATTGAGCCAGGTTGCCACTGAGATTTAGTTGGGGATGCCCTAATACTTGTTCAGAGACAAATTCTCAAATGTAGTTCATGCTCTAGGACATTTAGCCAGTTTTTTCTTATTCTTTGCTTGCTTAGATTCATCACTCTTTTTGGAGAATTGAATGGTTTTGTTGGACACTGATGGTTATAGTATACTGCAAATGACAACTGTTATGAGAATAAAGTAAGAAATATATTGGTTTCAAGTTAGTGCATCTATCAATGTTTATCTTTGGATAGCTGAACTTTTTTTTTTGTTACTGATAGAAAAAGTGGATTTTGGAATCTCTACAAGTGGGTGAGTTCCATTCATGCGACATCTCTCAGTTGAGTTATATGCAATTATTATTAACATGCACCGTCGTTGGTTGTAAATGATTATTAGGTCAGAGTTCGCGTGTTTAGCATCTATCAGACTTTATTTTCTCTGCCTGCTACAGATTGAATCAAAAAATGAGGTGATAACCGTTTGCTCCATGGTTGCTGAGTTCACAAGACCATTATGGTTTTTTGGCATGAATTCTTATGAAATTATTCAAAGCCATGGAGAAGAGAACTTAATTGCTTGCAGCTACAGGTAACCATGAGAAGGTTATTGTTGTTCGTTTATGTTGTCAAATTCATGGTTACATGAGCACATGCACACTTTTCACTAGTATGTAATGGTGAACTTATATTGTTTAGTACATCTGAGTTTCTTATATTTTCATGCAGGCAAAATGGGAGGTCATACCTTGGAATACTGGACGATGTTGGGGGCTCCTTATCTCCACTTGATATGTCCTTCACTGATACAGACAATATTGTATCTTCGAAAACCTTGTCCTGTCCATTATTGTGGCATAAAAGATTCATCACTAAGAAGCTTGATAATGGTTTTATATTTTGAACATTGAATTTTCAGACTTCTGGGAAAGATTGCCTGTAGGTTGAGGGAGCATCTGCTGTTCAGCCATCATCAGTCGCTAAGGTTCTACTTTCTGTTCTCTTATTTTGATTTGTGCATGACTTCTTCTTAAGTTTCAAATACTGACAAATGATATCATTAAGATATTTTAATTATGGCATTGACAGTCATTTCCATTTTTTTCATGTTGTTCTTTGTAGGCGGTTTTAGATGACCAAAAATTAAAAGCTGTTGTTTCGAGATTGTTTGGTCTTCGTCTCCAGATACTTTGAAGTACAAGTCCTACTTCAGCTTGCCTGAGTTAATTGAATTCCCAACGGAAGTTCCTGGTCAAAATGCATATGCATACTTTTATCAGCATCTAATCCCATCTACCAGGCTAGTTGAGAAGAAAATCCTCCATTGTTATTGAAAAGTCATGGTTTGTTATTGGCAATCTGAAACATTTTCTCTGGTGTTAATTCTGTTTGTGCTTATGGCTGTAGGACTCTGCCTATTATTTGAAGTTAATACAACAACAGGCAACATTTATTAGGACTATAAATTGCAACCTTACATTGTAATTGAGGTTATTTATGGTTCCTTCTTGGGTGCCTATAACTTATGTCCGATTTTGACACTTGTGTTGCTACCCTGGTATGTCTTGCTACGTTTATACTTATAAATTATCTACTGCAATGTGAATCACGAATTGCAAGTTCTCTCTTGCTCTCTCTCTCTCTCACAAAAGCATTCTCTTTGATGAAAGGGTAGATTGCTTTAATATATTGAGTTTACCTGTAATTGTGTGCATGGTTATATGGGTGCATAAATATGGCAGGAGGGCCTACCAGTGAAACACGTGGGATCCTAAATCTACGTATCCAATACTGAACTAGTAGAGGCTGGGCATTTGTGGATGTGAATTATGGTGGAAGCACTGGTTTGTCCTCTGTACCCTTAACAACGATAAATGTTTTTCCCTCCATATGAAATCCATTTTTTGGGAACGTGTATTCATATTATCATGTCAATGTGGAAAATACGTATCTTCTACAAGTTACATTTGTGCAAGAACCTTTCTGAGTTATTTAGAAAGCATCGTTAGACTTATTTTGTTATATGTAAATTATTTGAAAGTTATGGCGGAGAATTCAGGGAACGGCTTTTGGGGTGCTGGGGAATAGTTGATATTGATGACTGTTGCACTTGTGCTAAATTTTTGGTAACCACATTTATTCTTTTAGTTATTTGAATGTTTTGATATGCCTTTAGATGATGCCAACGTACATTTATTCACCTAGGTTGACAGTGGAAAGACAGATGGTAAACAACTATGCATTACTAGCAGCTGCACCACGTTAGCTGCTCTAGCTTATAGAGAGGCATTTAAGGCTGGAGCTTCCTTGTATGGTGTGAGCACCATTCATGCATTTGTGAAGCCTTGCTGTATATCTCTTGTGTCTTAATGTTTACTTCTTTCTTCTTTCCATAATATAATCGACTTATGTTCTCATCAACTTTTAGCAAAACTAGTGTGCAGACTTGGTATAATCTTCCATATACGTCAAGAAGTGGTTTGTTGTTTTTGCAAAACGAAATGTATAACTGCTTTTGGTTGAATTTAGTCAAACCATTGTCATTTTCTTAGGACTCGTGAATTCTTTTGATCTGAACATAGAATCATGGCTGACATTTTATTTAGGTCTGTTCAGTGTTTGGTATGATGTGAAATACAGTAGTTAACATTTTGTTGAACGGCTGCAAGCCGTGGTAAGTTTACTAAGTTATTGGGTATATTATGTTGGCTTATCTTTTCACCTTTAGGGTGGCTGAGGTCTAAGATTCAAACAGCAAGTCGTTCTGTTCTCCATTCAATACTAACAAGGTTAAAAAAAGTCTAGTGGTGGCTCTAGGGAATCTATGCAGAGTTTCTTTACTCTTTCTCAATGATATGTGTAGCTTTTCCATTCCTTAGATGAATTTTTTTTTGGTTTTCCCTGAAGTCATTCAAGTTCCTCCATTATTGTTGATATTTTCACTTTAATATAATGATAAAAGGTAATCCTCCTCATTAAATAGGAACTGAAAGTGTTTTATGTTGTATTTGTTCATGGCAGGTTGCTGATTTAAACATGTTGAGAGCGGAAACTCGCAAATTTGAATCTCATTATATTGATAATCTTGTTGGTAAATTAATATGGAAACAGCACCTAGTATATCATTTCTTCTTTTGTTCTCTTTACTCCGTGTGGTTATGAGTTTTATTGGAAGGCTGTAGGAAGTGAAAAAGCATGCTTTGAGGGGTTCGTTGACAAATTTTCTTGCCCCATAATTTTATTCCAGGGACTGGAAGACAAGGTGTAAATTTAATTTTGCTATCTTCTTTCTCTTGTTTTTTGCTTTTTATTTAAATCATTATGGATTATTAAAAGGAATAATGAATTCATTACTAAAACCAGAGACTTATTGATGTACTCATATAATTATGTGTGAGGTTAATCAATCATTTTATGCTCTATCACTTAATGGCCTGAAACTCAGTATTATTATATTACTGATAAACTGGTTATCATTGACTGACTATAATTTGATTCGTAAATAATTCCCTTTATGACTTATATGCTGGCATTATGGTAGGGAAATAACTGGCTTTTAAGAGTCACATTCTTTATACCACAGTTTATGTTAATATATTTTATGAATTTTAGTTAGCTGGAAAATCCCATTGCTCAGATGTTGGGGTCCAGTTAGATGATATTTATTATGGTTTTTGCAACATCCATGAACTAGCAGGCAGATATATTTAAGGGGGGCATAATATGAAAAGCAATGACTCAGAGTGACATCTTATTGTGCTAGACACTTTTGTAATCTAGTGGTGCAATAGAAACCTCAAAATAAACTCAGGATGCATATTTCAGTTTAGAGTAAATTGTGACTTATATATTGAAATGTTATACACTCTATAAGGTAGGTTTTAAATTATTGTGTGATTTGTATTGACATCGAGCTCTGCATATTTTGGTGCAGTGGAATGAGTCTTCTTGGATTAAAAAATTGAATATTAATATGTAGTTATACTTCCTGTGATCAAATTATTTTTTTATCGTATAATGTATACGAGGTTTGTTTATCTTGATTTCTATATCTCGTCATTTTTTTTCTTTTGTAAGAATATATCTTGTCTGTTGAGTTCAAAGAATCTCTTGCATGTGCTGCAGGTTGTACCCCCTGATCTAGCTCGTAAAATCTACCACGCACTGAAGGAAAAGAGTTTGCCTGTTGCTCTTGTGGAATATGAAGAGGAGCAGCATGGTTTACTCAAGGTAAATGCTGTGTTACAGGTTATCCAATTACGAAATTAGCTTTATGCCTGGGTAATATTACCACTGACCTAGTATTTTATGCAGGCTGAGAACATTAAGTTTACTCTGGAACAGCAGATGGTATTTTTTACAAGATTGATTGGACGCTTCGACGTTGCAGGTGAGATTACACCAATCAAAATTGATGACTTTGAGCATTTAGTATACAATGATATCCAGTTCTGGAATTTCTGGGATCTGCTTTGCTAGTGAAGTCATTAGTTTAGTCCAACTATTGGTTTCTGGTTCTTGTTCTGGTAAAATTTTACAATGGAAATCAATTTTCTCCTTTTTCAGGAGGTTCGTGAATGAGCTATCGTAATTTGACCAAACCAAGCACTTCAGATGGCTATAAATTTGCTAAAAGATTGAGAAATACGTTTACCTTAATCTCTGGTACTTCTTATAACCCGAATGGGTGGGCTAATATTAATATGTTGGGCATGAATTTTGAACTCTTTTAATAAGCAGATAAGATACTGTTATCCCTTATCATTTTGTATGTCACATCTACTGCAATGTACAGATTGAATTGTCTGCATTGCTCCTTTGTCCACGCTTTTGGCTGTCTGGGTTAAGGGATTCACTATTATACACTAAGATCATGTTTTGTGTTAAAACTTTCAAGTTAGATTTAAATTTTTGTGTCAAGAGTTTTAAATTATAATTTCAATCTTGTGTTACAGTTTTCAACTTTTGTGTAAGAGGTTTTAAATTTTGAGTTGTGGCAGTAGCACTACATTCTTACATTTGATGTAACATAAACAGGTTCACTGAACTGAATCTTGTGCTACTGGGAAAGTTCTCTCGACAGTTCTCACATAGTAGGGACAGGGTACTGTTTACATGGAATGGAAGTTAAAGTTGTGCATGGAACAAGTGGTTCTAATAATATCAAACTAGTTGTAGGGTAATTTAGCATCAAGTTAAAAGTTCAAACTTCAATTTTAAGTGAAAGTTTAGTAATCTAGAACTTTGTTCTTTATTTCTTCTTGTTTCAAAGCAAAAGAAGTGATAGGGAGTTAAATTGACGCATTTTTGTCGTGGGATATCCTTCATTCATATACCAGAAGGACGGGCTTTATAATTTTAGACAAGCGGTGATAATGTGCTGGCTTATGCTATTCATGTATTTAAATTTGTAGAAGGTGATCATAAAGCTATGAATGGAGGGGGTATCCATCTCTGAGTATGAATATTTTTCGGCAGCAGTCTCGTTCCTGTTTACTCTTGATGCATTACCCACTCACTGTATTTAACCACTACGTCTCGAATATATATCTAGTGATGAATTTAGGTCTAGCCCATCATTTGCAGGAATTATATTATTATGATTTTATTGCCTCTCTCGGTAGAAATTGGATGATGGATTGCCAAAGTTCTTTCGGTCCTCCTTAGAAACCAGCAAGAATCCGTTGTCCTCGCTCTAATCGACCATAAAACGCATAAAAACCGGCCTATCAAAAAGTAACTAAGGGACTAAGGAAATGAAAGAGATTTCAGTCCGTACTCAACTTCTACTCTTTCAAGAGAAGGCACTGAGATCCGGCGTAAGCGCCATTTGCCCTTTGCCAACAGGATTGACTTGTGTATTATGATTCAATTGTGAGATTCAAAAATAGGAGAGTAAGAGACCGGAAATCTTTAGGACCAAAAGGTTGTCCTAAAGGTTTTGGCTTTAATATGGTATATTAATTTCCGCTTTAGCCCTTTTCATGTAATTCTCCACCCCATCCTGTTCCTACCTCCCCCGTTTTTCAACCTTTTGTTATTGGAATGAACCTGCGTTATTAAACAATTGCAATCATTCGGTGTGGGGTGTTTATGATGTGGCATTCAGGCATCCGACATTAATCATACGAAACAAGCCCTTCTCACGTCTAGAAGTTGACGATGATTACTTTTAAAACCATTCGTTAGCGTTAATAATGGTCTATAACAAAGATTATAATAGTGAAAATTTTATATTCTGTGAGTTCCTGCCCAACTACTATCCAGCAGTTTTCTTACAAGCAATATCTGATCAATGGTTTGAAGTAGGGACAGATGTTAAGCTGTCAATTATTTGACTTTGTAGCAAATAACCCAAAAAGGCACCCAATTCTGAAACTTTTCATATTATACTTGTATTATAATTATAGCGTCGCCTCTTCGTTGTCGGTCAACATATCTTTGATTTCATCTTTCTTTTTAGTTCTTTCATTTTACCGGCAATTTGACATAATATTAATATTCTAAGGAGTTGGTGATGGCTGTTATGTTGGCTTTGTTACTTGTTTGGGCCTGTGTCAAGCTTTCTGGTGGGGTAGATTGTGGCTCCAAAACAATATTCTGCGGTAAATGCTATCCGGTGAAAATGGTTCCGTTATGAAATTACCAATGTCTTCGTTAACAACTAGGAGAGGTTTAAAGAATGAAAATAAATCGAAAGTGCAAACAATCATCAGACATCTCCAAGTGATACAGGGAGTAGAAGATATATAAGATGTATAATCACAAACTTTGAAATTATGCATTGGATTGATATAAGCCTATAAATATCAATCAAAGATTACAATGAATAAGCATAAATACAAATTTCTCTCGCTGCTCTCAATTCCAATGTGCTTCTTAACTTCGCTCTACTCTTATAGAGGAAAAACAAACTATCTTTACAATAACAACCAAATAAATAAAATTGTATTGAACTCATGAACGTGTGAGAGACCCAAATCCATTAGAAAGTGCGTGAAGAGCAGGATTGACCGCCACTCTCCCCAAAATTCCTTGTTTGTACGGCAAGAACGTTTTCTTCTTCAAATCATGGGATGCAGCTTTATTCTTCGTATAATGCAACTCATGAGCCGAAACCGGTCCTCTTCTCCTGGAACTAGAGACTGAACCGGAGCTATCTATGGACCGAGAACTTGTGTTCCTCGTATCTTCATTTCTCTTGAACAGACCTGAGTACTTGCTGAATGGATATTTATCTGTTGTTCTTCCCTCAGATGCGCTTCGAAACAAAAGGAAATCCCTCAATCTCCATCTTCTGGAAGAACCCTTTGAAGGCTGAGGGTCAATTTCAGCCTTTGAACTCGATTGCTGCTTCGCGTTTTGTTGCTGCTTTTGCTTTTCTTCTTCTTCCCATGGATATTCAGATACTCTATATGGAGACAGTGATCTTGTTGCTCTACGGCTTGAACTTGATAAATCAACTTTTCTTTCTCTGCCTCTAGTATTTTCAGTTACAGTAGCAAATGGATCCGCCTTCTTTTTACTTCTTGGTGAAAGAGCTTCCCGAATAATTTTTTTACCAAATGAAATAGGCGATCTCGGTGACCTTGGAGACAAAAGTGGACTCTTCTGTGTCGTAAACTCGTCAAGTTGTAATCTGGGAGGAGGCTTCAATGGACGAATTTTACCACCATCAAAGAGTTCATCAGCTGTTAGAGAGCCCTTCTCTAATTCCGAGCTAAAATTAAAAGCAAAATCATCTTCGGTGTTCGCTGTACTCTTTGGCGATTTTGGTGTACCTGGTTTTTCTTCCCAATCAAAAGGAATCGCCGAGGAAGACCCATTTATCATGTAGAGATCATCAAATTCTTGATAAAACTCAGAAATGCGTGAAGGACTTGTGGGTGCACTTGTATAGAAGAACTGTCCAAAACGCTTTGGTGAAGAAGGAGCACTGGGATATGGAGTTGATCTTGCGCTGTTGAAGTCGAAATCCATGGTTGGCGCCGAAGGTATCACTAAGTCCATTTCTTGAATGACTTTTTAAACACTTGGATTCTGTATTTTCCAAAAAAGAGATCTTTTGTATGGATATATAAAGAGTGAGGAGGATAGGAATGATTCTAGGAAAGAGAAGGGAAGGATCAAATACAGGAAAATAACAATTGTAATAACAAAAGAGAGATAATAGAGGTAGAGATTGTTGACCATAAATCAGACCCTCAAAGTCATAAATACAGCCGCCATTTAATACTTTGCAGAATTTTTCATTTTTCATTTATTTTATCACACAATATTATAATTCGCACATGGGATTGTAATTATTTAATATTTTTAAGCTATTTTATTTTCTAGCTTTAAGTATGGAGAAAGAGTATTATCGTAACCTGTTATGTATGAAGCTTCGTTGTGAGTATGGGTTTGGATGTTGACAAACTGAATCGATTTCAATAAAATTAAATAATATATGTTACCCTTGGCATCACGTATCACTCAAGGCTTCATCTCACCACCAAGCTTGAATTGGATTCAAATTCTACTTCAGTCAAACTAATCCATCTGTGATAGATAAGATGATATGTGGCTCTCCTCACATATGACAACATATAAATTGGTACATCATACTTGACGATAGACAAAATTATATATTTTATTTTTTAAATAATAATAAAACCAAGCCGTCCTTGTAACTGGATCAAGAGTTGTCCCTAACCAGAAACAATGACTAACTCTGAAGAAAATTAAACACAAGAATAGCGAAAAGAAGGATAACGTGAAGTAAAAGAGAATTTTGAGTTCGATTGATAGGAATTGTTGTGAAAACGATTTTCATCTGAGCATTCACCAAAATTTTGGGTTCCTCAACTGGTTTCCATTGGGTGAATATTTAAAATCATTTTGAGTGTTTCACTATTAAATTCCTTCTGCTCAAAGCAATTCAATCATCACTTCTAGATCTTCCGACTTTCAAACCACCAACATTTTATAGATCGGTACAACTGCCTTTTCGTTTGATTTCTATTAAAAAATTTTATAACTCTTCTTAAGTGTAAGCATGATCCAAATCCTAAATTTTCTTTATATCCCTAAAATAATTTTATCATTTGAAGAGTCGGAATTGTTGATATTTATTTAATATTTAAAATGTATCTCTATAATTGAAGTTTAAAAGAAATTAAATTAAAGGAATTTCACACTAAAAATATAATTTGCGATATATATATATATATATATATTTTTAGATTGTTATGGACGTATTTTTGTTCCGATTTCACACGTGTATTTCTATTGTTATTCACCCTTGAAGAAGCCATTGTTGCGTAAACAAAGAGTAATATTAAACTTCAATTCCACACTAAAAGACATATTAAAAATATAAAAAAAAAGTTTTTTATATGAAATTTTATTGTCTTTGAGTAAATTTTATGTCTTTTACATGAAGAATAAAGAGTAGAGGGTCATTTTGCACATTCACATGATCTAAAAAAAAATTAAAAATTTAGATTTCATGCAATACAATTACCAAATGTTTTATAATCTTTTATCACGATAGAACAAGAAAAACAAAATTTGATTATTGTTTTTTTAAAACCATATTAAATATGACAATTTCTCCTTGAAGATAGCATAACAGATATTTGACGCCATAAAAGTCAACAAAAGTCGAATTAAAGGATTAAAGTGATATTAATCGAAATAGTATAAATAAAGTAATAAATTTGTGTTAATATTACAAAAGTAACATTTCAGAAAAGGGGAACGAATAAAGTGTTAAACATGGCATTAGAGGACAAAAATGAATTTGGCAGATGATTATGAAGATTAAGAGGAATTAGGTCCAACGATTAAAAGGGATCTTAATTGAAACATCAACGAAAACTTTTGGAATGGTTTTTGTATAAGCTTTAAATTCGTTCAGTCAAGTTATATTTTCCTTCGTCGTCATCCTTTTATTGTTTTCTTTTTTTCCTATGCACTTTACAATTGCTTCCGAGATCCTACATTTGAATATTCCTTAATTTTGTTATAGAATGTTTAATATGTTTTGATTGTTGACCTATTAAACGTTGTAAAATTTAAACAATGGACAGCAATGGGAGGGAAACAAACAAAACAGTACATGTGCAGTGCAGTCTGAGTCTCTCCGATTCAGGATGCTGATGCATTGTATATGTATATGGAATAATAATCTCGTGTGAAATGCATGGTATTTGGTTTTATGAATTTTAAAGAGGAGCCGAGAAAGGTTGGACTTGGGACGTGAAGCCAAAATCATCTACAAGAGAATTCAAAATTTGGATATTGCATTAAAAAAAAAAGTCATTTAATAACGAATTTTCTCAGCCTGTTTATATATATATATATATATATATATATATATGACAAGGAATCAAATTAAGAACAAAATAAGTATTTCCTCCAAATATATGCTTGCCGTGACTCTCAAGCTAAACAAGTTGGTTGGTGTTTTGAGTCACCTCATCTAGAAAGATAAATTAAGAATTGCTTCTTCAACATTAATATTAGAAAAATCAATCTCTTAATCTCTTAAATTAGACTATCCATGAAGACAATTCTGTTGATAAGTTGTATACAGCATAATCCTTTTTGAAATACTTGAAAGCTAATCCATTGGCCCGAAAATACTCTTGGGCCAAAATGCTTGGCTCTGGATTGGACAAACTATTATATGAACAGTTTATAATTACTGGGTTTGGATTGGGTGGGGAGGGACGAGACTAGGTCTTGGTAACTGGATCATTCAATGGAGTTCGTGGTTTTGTCGTATACATGTCACAAGTACTCGAGTCACATGAACATGCAGGATTAGGACACAGTACGCACTTTTATCTTTAATCACAAAACTTAAATGGGTAAAACAACAGACTTACAGAAAACGGGTACCAGATGACAAAAGGGGCATTTGCAAACTAGTGATCCCCCGCGATTTTGAAAAAGCACTTTGTTCTTTCCCTTTAATGTCGCTGGTAAATAGGCCCACATGACTCTGGATTGATTGGATACAAGTTAGGACCACATAAATTTATGAATCCAGTGTCTTCAGATTCAGAAGAAGACAAACTTCTCATTCGCTTCATCACGAACCCGACGGCTCTAAAACGGGAAAGCTGAGGTAGAATTTTTTATGCATTCCTTTAACATTGTTTAAAGATTTGTTACCCACACAAGGGAACGAGTTAGCCTCCAATTATAAGACTCGAGTTCATGCTCTCCAAACAAAAAGATAACACCTTGTTAAAGGATGGTTGACGATAATATAATATGTTAATGTTACAAATGTCATACTTTCGCTTAATCCAAAGTATTTCGAACAAACTTTAAGGTACAACCCGCTGTAAATTGTCTCTAATATATAATTTAACGCTAAGTCCGTGTTGAAAAGAACTCAACAATCAAATGGTGTAGCTTTGTCGAAGGAATCAATAAAGGTTGTGACATTGCAGCCTGTAACTGGCACCAGATAGGGTCGAGCATTGATGAACTGGCTCATTCCACTAGTTGAAATGACTTCCCTTGTCTTCTTGGACCACAAACCGTTAGTCGGGTGCTTGGCATCTGTAGCTTTCTTTGAAGGCTAACGATCATAACCTTGAGTTGGAATCCCTTTCTTATTAACTAGTCTGAATGCTCATCCATATTCATTAGCATGCCAGGCACAGTAATGGCATGTCACTGTTCACACCCAATATTCTTTAATGAAACTTCTCTCTGTTTTTTCGTTGTCATTATGACCGTCTTTCATCTGCTGAAAGGAAATCTTAATCAATTCTGTTGAAATCAATCACACTTGCCAATAATTTAGTTGAAACTTAAATGCTGATATTCCTAACCTATGATTTGTGCAAAACTTATGATTTAATTTTCATTCACCCATCACTTCACAAAACAGAATTATTAAATTATAATTCTTATTATTTATCTTTTAACGAGTGATCTGAATTACATCCAAATAACCATTTGTATACAAATCTTCCCAATGCCTGGTTACATGCAGAATTTCATTTCAGAACAGAACATTTCTCTCACAACTACTTACAAGAAAGACCAGAACTAGATTATACATCTTATATTTAACATCTATTCTCTACCTGTGTACAAAACTGTAACTCCGACACTCTTTAACAACCAATGAGATAGAAATTCAAATGATTTAAAATTTATTTTATGTATGTAGAAGATACCTAAAACTGAATTCATATGGCATAACTTCGACAAATTCTGAATAAGGCTGAGCTTTTCCTTTCTCAAGGCATTTAATTGCTATTTTTCCTAGTTCACATGGTAACTGAAGGCAAATCCAGTCCAGTAACGACTCAAAATCTTTGGCAAAGTCCAGTAAATACCAATCCAATACCTTTGGGATTGCAAACTTTTCAGATGAAATGCCAACTGCAGCCTGGAGGTACTCTCTTTTAGCAACTTCTAGTTCATTCTGAACTTGGGATGCAGTGTACACTCTCACCTTCATAGTTGAAATAGAATCATATTCAGGGATAGCAGCACATATGGATCTCTCCAAAATCACAAGTATTAGCCAGCAGACACTGGCCACATAAAAAATTTAAGGGAAATTTAAGGGATTTGTCAAACAATAAGAAATTCTTGAACTAGAAGCAACCATGGCATACGTAGTCATTCAATAGTTCCAGAAGATCTTGAAAGAAAATGAGGTTGGCAAAAAATTGGCTTGTGAAATTTAGAATTGTACTAAATAGGTGCAATAGATGCATAGTTAATACTAAGTACTACCAAACTTAGGACCACCGAAGATCTCCATCTAATTATCTCAGAATGCACGTGGAAATAAATTATAATAAAACCAAATCTATCAATTTTATGCATAGACTTACAGCAGGGGAGGACCAGCTTCCACAAGAGAGGGCAAATGTTACCAACGGTTCCGATAACTCCAATCCAAACATGCATCTGGCTGTCATTTCACTGTTTTTTCCACCCTTTGCAAAGCTCTGTTGAAAACTTATAGGTCTCAATTAACAAGCTGAATAAGCTTGCAAAGAAGTTGAAATGGGCAACACTTACATATTTTGAGTGGTAAGGTAATCTGAGGATGAAATGTTCAATAGTTATTGCGTTTAGCAAGTGGCCCCCCACATTTATTGTTGCCTGAGTAGTAATGGAATTGGATAGATTATTGATTAGAGTGTTATAAGCTACAGTTTTGGTCCCAGAGCAAATATGCTTTTCCAGAAAAAAGTTTTTAAGCATTCTGTAGATGTACTGCTAGGCGAAATAACAGCAGATGAAATGCAATACCACTTTAACAAGAACATAAATGATTCCTAAACATTCTGTACCTTTTGCATCAATGCAACAACCATCTCAGGACTGTCTGGTATTCCATGCTCAAGGAATGCCTGAAGCAAAATAGTATTAGGAATTGTCTCTTGTTCATTATTTAACAAGGACAAAATTAAGATAAACACTAAACATTAGGAAAATATACTGTTGAAAACGAATGCTAGCAGACACTGATTAAATCAACTAATGTTGTAAAATAAACATGAACCTTAGCAATAAGAAGCTGTTGAATGCAAAATACCAGTTAAGGTGTTATGTTTGAAGAAAGGTTAAACATACATTCATCATGCAGGAATTGTAAATGTTTATCCAGAATGCAAGCTTCTCCTGATGGGAAAGGTTCTGCAAATTGACGGATGCAAGTTTCCCAAGGAAGATTCTGAGAATTTAGGACAGAAAATGACCATTACTCCCAGAATTATCATTAAGAATATGAAAAACTAAAATGTAAGCTTTGTAACAAAAAACTTACTTCAATCTACGAACAAGAAAAATAGAACTTGATTTTCGGTTTGTACTGATTGAGTCCGCTTCAATCGCAAATAGGTGCTTGTATGGCCCAATATGCCTCTTCCCAAATTGTGAACAGATACCATAAGGATCCCGGAATTCTGTTTCTTCATTGTTTTCTTGACTTGCGAATGTCCACAATAAGGGCACATTCCCTACAGTGGACTTGCTCTTAACTAAGCTCATTCTTAACAAAATGCTTGATAAGCATCTTACAATGTCCTCAGAAATTTTGTTTGGACCATCATCTCCAGATACTCTTTCGTCTGATAGACAAATGGTTCTTGCTTCTCCATTTTCTGGGTCTTGCACTCGACATTCTAGCTGAACATTGCACAGAACTTTATTCAGTTATCTGTAAATAAATTAACCACGGGATCACGAAAGTAATCAATATTAGCCCAAACCTGTAATTTATGAGAATCTAAATTCTTCTCTGTTGGTTTACAGCCATTGGGAGGTCGCTTCACAGGAGTTCTAATTGACTGCACATTATGGACAGAAAATCCCTCGTTCTTCACAGAATTAGAACACAATTTGTTCTCTTTACCGCTCCCATCATCTATTATGTCAACAATTAAGGTTTTGATTATAATTCAAAACCAATTAACCCACTAGATTGTGAATGGGATCAGCAAAAAATGGTGTGCTTACTAGAAAGAGATGCCAGTTGTTTTATTGCAGATGTCATGGATCTGCCCACTTTTCTAGCTAAAAGCTTTGATTGTTCTTGTTTGGAAGTTGCAATGTTAAGGCATGGATCACGTGAATCGGTTGAAATCTCTACGTTCCTCTTAGAAGATGAAATGTAGACAGCTTCCTGATACAAGTCTTGTCTGAAATGCACAACCTGTTCTTCGAGCCTTACAACTTCCTCTTCCAATACAGCCACTTCAGCAAGAAGCTCCTTTGTCTACAAAAAATTAACTACTGCCATTAAAATCCTAGCAAAACGTTTGGGTAGACAATTGAAATCGAATTCCAAGATACTTGTTACATGTTACAAGTATTGATTTATCTGTATTGACAAAGAACACAAAGGGAAAAGTGAATTACTAACAGAAGGAGGAAGATAAGGAGGTAGACGAGGTAGAGCTCCCAGAGGTCTATTAAATGCCCTCTCCAAAGCTCTGTGAACATTCTCTTCGTGTCTAAGCTTCTTCTTCAGTTTATCAACCTAAACAATTCCAATTTTGAACAATACACTCACTACAAGAAACCAAAATAAAGTGGAATCCATGAAAAACGAATCCTCACATCTTGCTGTAAAGCCATTTTTCTCTCTCTATTATGCGCTCGCCGATTAGTGGTTGCTTTTCTGGCATCTGCTACTTTGCTCCCCCACATTTCCACCTTCTCCTTCAATGCAGCAGAGATTGAAATTTATAAGCTTATCACTTCGAAATTCCGGATAAAATAATAAATAATGAAACGAATATTTTTTTAAGATTTAACTTGAAAACTGGTATTGGATTCTCATCCAACAAGACCACTTTTTCAAAATCTCCGGGAACGTTCACTTTCTGGAGCCTCCTCATCGAAGTTGAAGCCATACACAAATCATTTCTAGTGAAAACTTAATTACCCCTCCGTGGAAAAATCACAACATTTCATGGTAGAATGCAAAGTATTTGTCGAAAATTCATTGTAACAAACGAAGGGACCCAATTTAGATATTGATTAAAGGTGATTTAATTGTCATTACTTTTTCTTGTTTCGGCGGAGCAGGAGCTTTCATAGAGTGCAACGTAGTCCTGACTCTGGCATTCATTTTTTAACAATCTCTGCAAAATCTGCAATAATCCCAACTCAACATCAACAACTTCACGAATGAAAACACAAATTCAAAACACAACCTATTGAATTGCAACAACGAATGAATCAATTTCAAACCTCGTATATGCAACAAAATTCGTTCATTCCATTATAAAACCACTGGCTTGAATAACTTATAGACTCTAATATCTACATTCCTGGATCATTGCAAAACACTAAACCAATACCAACCAGGGATAGGGAAACCTATAAGTGAACATCATTGTAAAAAGCAGAAGCAGCAGACTTCCATGTAGTAAAATATTTTCATCCGAAGAAGAGTGAATATCTCCTGTTCTGCTTAGTAGGAAGTTTATTTATTTAAAGGTTGAAATAGGAAGTGGCGAGTGGGAAATTAAAGGGTGAAGCGGTTGGCTTTGTAGAAAGGAAAATCTTGGTAAAAGATAGCACCGTACGCCTACGCCACTCCACTGTGGGATTGGGATCTATTCTATATTACACTTCATTTGTCATCATAAGTAAACATGCGTATTTTTTTCCTTCTTTGCAAATTTACATACTAACGCAGTACCATGCCAATGCATGATTCATTCACCCGTACCTTTTTCGGAAGAAGATTTCGTAAATACCCTTCTTTTGTTCTTCAAATTACAGGAATTGCTTTTCTTACCTGTTGACTCGAAACGAAAGATTTTGGGCGAGAATCTTGTAATGTTAGAAACTATGATTAAAGATTTAGAGTTTATAAATGGGTAAATTGGTTTTTGGTTTTGGTGGTGCAAGTGTGAAGTGTATAAAATTATAACTTAAATTACAATTTAATTGGGTGCTATTTGAAGGCAAAAGCTGGGCAAATCACATGTTTGCCAACGAGACATTTTTTCGAGCTTGGAAAAATTTTCAATTAAAGGCTGCACAGGACCAAGACCAAGACGAGCAGAAGGATTCGACATTTAATAGGTTGGTTCGTTGTCTCTGCTTGTTTAACCCATAGTTGCAGTGGCTTTATACAATACTTTGTCAATTAATTTGTTTGAATACAAAAAACTCATAATATGAGTCATGAATATCATTCCATTTTAAGTAACTCCTATAGAAGCCCCTCCAATCCCATCGCACAATTGTCTCCCTACTTCGTCTCGATGAAATTTTTGCATTTATTTGTCAATATAAAAACATCCAAACAAAATGGGAAATTATGATTTATAAATGAATCGTGTCATTCTTTTGATTTTTCTATGTGAACTCAGATTTTCATTTGTACTACAACTCGTTGATTGAATGCCTTTTCTTGGCCTTAATTAAAAAAAAAAAAAATCAAAATATTCCTATGCATGGATCCAGATTTCAGAATATCAATTAATGCATTTGAAATTAAAAGCTGAGTTTTTGTAATGGGAATGTGATGTGTCTTCATAAAATAAATGTCGAAAATTTTAAGAAGACAAAAGGTTCCAAGCGAAGGTTAACTATCGATTTATAACCCCACTTCGCGACTGGCGTGCAATGTCCGTGTCTTCGTTGTCAGGATTTCCTCTCTAATCAAATCAGTCCTTTCCAATTCCATAGAATCATTCAACAGCGTGACAGTCACAGAGAAATATTATATATTAAAATGTTTTACATATTATTATTAATCTTTTTTTTTTTTCTTTCTTTTTTTTTAAAAATGGAGGGATATGGAATGGGCACCCTCTTGATGTAGAAAACAATCATGATTTTCGGCAACAACGTACACACCACATACCACACAGCAGCAACGTGACACTGACATTTTCTGTTCTAGGTTGAGATTTCAAGCATATCAATCAATATTCCTTGAACTCCTATTAGCTGTTGATTATGATTTATGATTGTGATTTGCGAAACTAAACTATGTATCAGTTAGGTCCTTCAATGGTATAGAAAAGATAAGGCTCTCATATTATGCAATTAGTACTATTATTATAAATTGAATCCTAACCATTGGAAGATTATATGACGGTGACTAATTGCTTTGGTATCATCTTTAAATAATAATAATAATAATTCCATCGAAACGTCGTCATTTTCGTGGACGCCATCATAATAATTAGATTGAGATTTACATTTCATGATTTTGATATCATTTCAAATGGGCACTAATAATTATTTCAGATTGTTGGACAAAACTTGGGTAAATCCATGCCTTATTGCAATTTACATATATTAAAATAAAGATACGACAATTGGCATTGAGAAAATAATATTCGGGTCCTTCCCAAGTTCAACCATTTACAAGTAGATCAGACATCTTTTTCTTTAGTCCATTCTTTCAAAATGAAATGTAGAGATTAAGACAAAATACTAATGGGGACAAATTTTTATTTATTTTGTAATTTTTGATAAAGACATTAATGCTACAATAAATAATAACGATATAAATATAAGATTCAAAATGAAATATTTTATTTCAATAATAATAATAATAATAATAATATAAATGTAAGTTTCTCAAACACTTTCTTTTGTCTTTTCATAATCCGTTCCACTTTGACCAGCAATGAATAATTAAACAATTAAAATGGGAGATATTGATTATGTAATTTAAAAAACAAACAAACTAAATATCTGATGCATCCAGCACCACCACCCTCGGCAGTTGGCACCGTCACCGCGGCGTAACCCAATTCTCTCGGTTGATAAAATATCAATATCAATATCAATATCAAGGAAGCAAATTATATTTTATTTATAATTTATTTGCCATTTTTAATTAATAAAAATTTGATTGAATTCGATTTACATTATAAAACAGTTCAATCCTATATATATATATATATATATTTTATTAACTACATTGTAAAATTGTAATGGAAATTGATGGTACCCATTAATTACACTGTTGACTTTTTTCTTTATGGAAAAGAAAACTGTTATTGACCTGTAAGAAATTCGTCCAGACCCAGACCCAGACCCAAACCCATTGATCATAGATTGCATTTTCAATCCATGGTTGAAAAGGGGATTTTATTCTGTTTCGTACACTTCCACCGTCACCATGTGTAGAAATTTTCATTACAAAACGAGACACTTCGCCCTGCGAACCCCGCTGCCTTTCAAACACAAAACATACCATTTCTCTACCATGACTTTGTAGAAAGACAAGACAAACAATTTGTTTTTGAACCATTAATTCTTTAACATTATATTTAATCAAATGAGGACTCATGATTACGTTGTATGGAAGTTGAATAAAAAGAAACCAAGTCGCTAAGTTGGGGTCATTGCATATTGAATTTTGTTAAATGAGAATGTGGGTAGGTCCAATTTTAAAACCCTACTCAAGATAATTATAGGTAGGTCGAATGAAAAACCAAAAGAATCAATAAAAGAGTTTTGTGGATTTTGGTCATTCACTTCATAATCTTGTAATTGGTTTGGTCTTATTAGATGAGTAGGAATTTCATTAGCAGATAAGATAGCAGGAGAGTATGATGATTGATTGGGACACAGATTCAACAAGTAATATACCCCATGGATGAATTCTTCAATATTTCTCAAATATAAACCAAGCTGCTGGCCCATTATCTATCTATGTCTTCTCTCCTATAAAAAGATTACGGTTCATATAAGCTTTTCAGTGTGGGGACTTTTGATGATGAAATGACTTAAAAAAATCCTCATGTTACTACAATCATTGTACCTTACTCTCTTTCACAAAAGATAATCTTTCACCTTTCATACACTGTTTTACTTTTTCTCCTTTTTCGGTTTTCACACTACCGTGTTAGATGTAAATTTGCATCTTTATGCGCAACAATTCCAGAGAAATAAACAAATTCTTTAAGAGAATAAGAATAAAAATTAATGTCATTATGTTTGCAGCAGCATGCTTGCCACAGATTCCACTCTGCAGAGCATATATACTGGAAATGGTTGAAGAAATCCAGGACTAATTAATTAATCCCCCATAGTAAAATCAAGGTTAAAGGACCTACAATCTATCTGTGTGGAAGTTAGTGGCAGAGTCTATCCATGAGTTTCTGGAATCTCGCTTTTATATGGGCCTCCTGCATAACCGAAACAGAAAAATAAAAAGACAACTTTGGATTTGTGCACAAATCCTCATAAAAGTCGAAAAGCACCTACGTACTAAAAGGCTAAGTCTCTCTTTATCATTTTTGTGGCAACTCAAGAGGCCAAAGTCACTTTACCTTGGGGTTGGGATCTGGCCATAGGATTGTAAAGTTGATGTCTCCCCACAAAATTATTTGAATGGACATTCGTGCATAAATCTCCATAATTGAATAATACAGCTTCTATCATGTAAAAGTAATCAAGATAAAGCTATAAAATACTGGTAGGATTTATCACTTTGGTAATAAAATTAATAGGGATCCAGCTGGAAAAATCTTGCTACCATCTTCCCTTGTAAGATTTGTCTTCTTGTCACAAGACAAGACATCAATGACTATATTACGCATGCTTGATGCTACGTGTATATTTATAACCAAAATATATACCCTTTCATTGCTATACATTATATTAATTATTTAGTCAACACAACATCACTTCTGTTTGATTTTAAGCAGCCAATCAATCCATTCTGATTTCAATGCAATACAGTCCAAAAAATTGAATCATTAAAAAGAAAAAGAGATACAAAATGAGAATGAGAAATAGAATAAGGCAGCAATTGCAAGATTCATCGGTTCATTAACAATGAAAATCATCTACACCCACATGCACACAATTGCAAAAGTGGATTACAATTGCTAGAGAGTGAAGACATTTTTGTAAGAAGACAAACAAAGCCAGAAATAAAACAAATAGAAAAACTGCATAAGTTACACATTGACTGGTCATTGTCATCTTATATCTCTGGTATCAGTTTCTCCATGCCAGCTCTACCTAATGAATTGGTCCCCGTATCTAGTTGACATATAAGCTGTTGCAAGTAATATTTCCTTCTCAAAGAAAAAACATCCCATTTTCATCTTTTCATTCGAATCATTGCACATCGCAAAAACTTCTATGGTTATTTCCTTTTCAATCCACACTTGGTTGCATGCCACTGCCATATCAAATAAGGGCAGAACAGTGAAAAAGGTTCATTGAAGTATTTCCTCCGTTCTAGCGTGTCAGTGAAATTGGAAGGGAGATGAAGCATATGATTTAATAAGAAAGAAAAACTTGTTAACCAAATTTAACAACTTCAATGAATGACAGCTGCTGCAGACAAGAAAAAAAAAACTACTGGAATTTTTAATTTGAGCCAATCGAGAACATTTTATATTTCAATGTGTATTATACTGCATAGTAAGCATTTGCAGTAGCAGAAAGATATTCAAATGTGTGAGATTTTAATTTTATGGATTACGAAAAAGACTTAAAATGGAAGGACTACCACCACAAAGATATGATTAGCTAAGGCTTAGTTAAGGGCTTAAACGCTCATAAATTTTCATATATGATAAGCTAACTTATAAAGGGCCCATATATTCTAAGTTTAGTTTAATTTAGCTTAGCCCATACATGGATTGAACCCAGTTTGGCCCATTAAAGTATAGATAAAAGAAAATTTTGCGGTGAGCGTGGATCGAACACGCGACCTTCAGATCTTCAGTCTGACGCTCTCCCAACTGAGCTATCCCCGCAATTGTTAAAAATGTTAATATTAATTAATATATAACATATAAATTAATCGCTACGAACATTAATATTTTGTTGCCAGCATTATTACCCATATTTATACTGACTACAGTCCTCCTCACATGTGGAATGAGCTTCATTTGAATTATAACGATGATCATGTCAACGTCTCGTACCAATAAAGTATTGTTTTAAAATAAAAAATAAAGCATACAATATTTGATTTACATCATTTATTCTGTTTTCCTAAGCAAAGGTCAATAGCAGTTGATCAAGGTGTAATTACTGTTGACGCAAGAAAATATCTCACACTAATAAAAGGATGAAAATTATCAAACGACGCTTAATTTTGAATACATGCATTAACACAATCTCAAATCTCGTATAGTTAAAATCATAGTCATAGTAGATGTACAATGTATGTAAGTCATCTAATTTGAATCAAAGCATAAAATGAGAGTGAAAAAATTTAAGTGTTTTGGATTTGAAATTGAATATTGTTATGAAATTAGACGAACTTAGAGAATATTATTTTTGAAGCGGAAAATACTTGTCTTGTGATAAAGAATATTATTTATAAAGACAAGAAAACTATTTATAAGACTATATATAGAATAGTATTCAAAGAACTTAAAAATAACTTTCTTCTTCTTCTTCTTCTCCTTTTTTGCAGTTAGCCCACTTCAATATTTAAGTTAGCAAATATAATAGAATTTTAGAGTACTTAAAAATTTTATTTCTAGAAAAATAAAAAGAAAATCTTTAGTTAAAAAAAAAAAAAAAAGAAGAAATAAAATAAAACTGGTGAAGTTCTAAAAAATGATCTTCTTCTTTTCTTTTTTTTTTTTGCCTCTTATCTTAAGAAAAACACCTTATATACGCAAGTGACATGCTTGAATTATATTGATCCAAGTTGCTCTTATATCTCTTTATTTATAAGAAATATTTTATTATTTAGAGTAGACTCGTGACATTCAATGATTGATTTATTTTACCTTATCTCTTAGTATAATATATATATTATGTGTCATGCAACAATAATTATTTGTAGATTACTTTATTCTTTATAAATCACTTGTCATACTTTTAATACCTTTAAATAGTATTGTTTGGGTGTTATTATTATTATTATTATTTTTTTTTATGGTTCCTTAATTATTTTTAAGCACAAAAGAAATAGATCTTAGAGATAATATTTTTATATTATTATTAACTTATCTTTTTATAAGAATTATTATTCTGTCTCAAAAGTTAATCAAAGTACTCAAGATATCATTCTACTTAATGAGCTTCTATTTTATTCTAAATAATTCACTTTTTAGTTCTCCATAGGGAACTCTATTGTATCCATACCTTTTGCAAAAGTTGTTAGGTTTGAAATATATAACATGTTATTCCACGTCTATGTGTTTAATCAAATTTATGCTATAATAAAAATTCAACAGCTTATCATATTTGAAAGGATTTAAAGAGATGAGAATTTATCTTGATGTAACTTCAAGCCAAGCTAAGACGCGTCTAATGGGTACTATTTGTCTTTGCTTAGCACTTTAGATCTAACAAAAGTCTCTCAGCTATTAATTGTTGAAAGGAGCTAAAAATATTGAAAGTTATCTTGGTGTAATATCAAATTCAACATTTTAAGGTGCACTATTTGACTTTACTTATGATCTTGAAGATAATATTGACTATTACCCTTAAGGGATAATTGAGTATTTTCCTATAAAATTGCATCTCATCTCATTGAATTTAAGAGAGCGTAAATGAAAAATCTCATGCCACATAGGTCTAGTTAAGACATATGGTGAAATCATAAAATCGCCCTTAGTAGGATCTTCTCGGAATCAAAATGACAAAAACAACATTATCTTGAACTTCTTAAAAATTTAAAGAGAAGAAACTGACCAAGGACAAGATCAATTTGGACAATACTTTTGGAATTAGCACTTAATAGTCATGTTGACAGACCGAGTACATTACTCAGCTTGGTAACAATTATCGGTGGCTGACGAAGTACATTATTTAGCTTGAACAAAATCACTGATGGTACTTCTGCTTTTACTTGATAGTAAGTTATTTGTATTCTGGAGCTTATTTGCTTAATTCATATGCGTCATTTGGTTGGTGAGGACAAATAATATCTTAAGAAAAAAGACTTTGTTATGTACCTTGAAGCACTGTCTCTGCAGTTTCCTTCATTATTGTCTTACATACACATTTGTACACATTTTTTTTTCGTTTAGTTAAATTTTTATCGTTAATTCTCCCTTTATTCACATTTATTATACTATTATATATCCTACACAGTTTGCCCTACACATAATTTACTGACACCAGATATTTGCCTCTGTTTTTTGCTTTATCTTAAAACGGAGGAGAAATATGTGAACTTTGGAAAGATAAACCGCTACCATCATTAAGGAGCTGATGGCTAAAGAAATTGGCTTATGGATACGCAGTTTAGGCACTTCAAAAGAAGTTTTATCTTAAGGCAGTGAATACCATCATTTCAATCTTCGAGCAGATATTAACCACTCAACTGAAATTGAAAATATGCAGCGGTGACACAGATGGGATTATACCAGTAACAGGCAACAGGTATACCATCAACAAGCTGGGGACTCCAGTTAAGGCAGCCTGGAAACCTTGGTATAACCAAGGAGAGGTAAACTTTCACGAAACTATGTGTTGGTAATTACATGAAAAAGATACGGTAATCATCAAACTAATGAGATTTGTTGTATATATTAAGGTAGGAGGATATGCTGTTGGATTCCGAAACCTCACACTTGTGACCGTACGAGGAGCTGAACATTTTGTTCCTAGTTACCACCCGGCTCGGGCTCTCGCACTATCCTCCTCGTTCATAAATGAGAAGCTTCCACCTTCAGCATAGAGAAAAATGAGAGAAATATCGCTAACCCATCATCTTCTTCAATAATAAAGAACATTATTGTTTGGTTTTGTCATGTTGTGTAAACCTGTTACCTTAGTACAGTGAATTTAGCAGAGAGTTTCTGTCTTCTTACTGGTTAGAGCGAGTGGTTATTAATTTCACATAGTAGATGTCAATCCTACGACTTGCATAAAAGTCAAGGGAGCAAATGACATTTCATCAGATTCTTGCTTCCGAGTTCCAAGTTAGAATTTGAAGTTTAATTATGGGTAATGATTGAAAAGTATCAAAAAAATCAAGGAAAACAGCAGAGAAGTCCTCAAAATTCATGTACTGTAATTTGAAACTGACAATGACTGACTCGTTGGACATCTGAACAAACTTCTTTATTTCAAAATAAAATGTTTATTATGGAGGCATCATTTTATTCATGCCATACCAACTAACTATTTAACAGAAAGGTAAACTCTTTGAACCATAAATCGACCTGTTTTAAGCTCTCCTTTCTGCCAGCGTCTGGAATAGCCAATCTTTTCATACATATTTTTTTTAATATCTAAATATGCCCCATGGAAGACAATTGTGCATTCGCAACTGCTCTTTTTACCATATTCAGATTGTCATATCTAGTATCAAAGATTAGAAATAAGCAAAATACCTATCTCCTTAAAACATCCACCCTCTGTCTCCAGTCAGAAAAGAGGATAAACTGGAAGAACAGCTCACTGGACGTCTAGAATGAGGATGCAAGTTGTATGTTATCCATCATCGCACGAGTAATGACCACTGAGAAAGCATCTGTAACGTGTCAGTGGTCACGACCTCGATGTTTTCATCATAGAAATATTCACTTGACTTGTTTTAAGTAGCATAAAAACTTAGCTTTAAGTAGCACAGACTTTTGGGATTCCGAAAGCTACACAGGCAATCAAAGATGAAGTTTAATCTAATTATCCCATGCTTGGTGCTGCTGCTTTTCTTCTAAGCACAAGCTTTTGGGATTCCAAAAGCTTACACAGGCAATCAAAGACGAAGGTTGCTCTCATTGTCCCATGATTGGTGTTGCCTTTCTACCAACTGGTTTGCAACGCCAACCGGATCAACAATCTCAACAGGTTGATTAATTCTCGAAACTCCAGCAACCCTCCTCCGGCTGAATTATGGACAGAACTAAACATCGGAAAGGATATTTTCTCTCCAGTGTATATTGGACCCCAAAAGGGGATGATGCAATCTGACAAGATCAAAACATTGCCAGGACAGCCTGAAGGAGTGGATTTTGATCAGTGCGCAGGCTATGTAACAGTAGACCTCAAGGCTGGAAGAGCACTCTTCTACTATTTCGTAGAGTCTCCTCAGAATTCTTCCGTCGAACCTCTGGTTTTATGGCTCAATGGAGGTAATATTTAAACCGCAATATTTATCCATAACATTTAGCACAGTTACCTTCACATTGATCTACATCTGCTATCGTAGTTATATCGAAAGTAGGAGATTCATCACTTTTTCCGTACTCAGAACTCATTTCCCATTACAAAAATCTTATTCTCTCACTTTTTTACACGTATAACCTTTTATATACGTGTACACGAATCATCCGGAAACATATTCCCGATTCTCTGACTTAATTTGTGTGAGAAGATTTTCAGAAAGAGAATCTTGAAAACTTCGAAAACCAAACTCTAATTATTTTTCTCAGAAAACAAAAGCTCTCTGAAAAATGCCGAATCAAGTTTTGTTTCCATTACAAAACTTTTGTTCAAATTTCTGAACTTCTCGTGAACCCGTCAGAATTGATGAAAGTTGACGAAAATGGCTAAATGAAAGTTGACGCAAATGGATTACTGACGTCAAGACTCTTAGGAAGAGTGGACACCAGGGAATCCTCAAAAGTCCATCACGCAATAGCCAGATTAATAACGCGTGATAGATTTGACTTCCAATATTCCACAAATACAAGAAGTAAACGTAAAAAAAGTGGACGAGTCACTGTTACAAAATTCTTATCAGGCTTTCTCTGACACGATTGATCTTGCTTTAGTGCTTTTCCTCTCACACCATCTATGATCCTGATTCCTGAGTGCCATCGTTCTTATAATGAATTATGAGACATAGCATTATGTAGCCATTCATAGCCCGCCACGGCATAAACCATCTGGCACCGTAGGGTGAGTCAAAGCAAAGCAGCCATACTGTAGATGATTATCAGGAAACTTCTCGTTAGTTAATATTTGGAACTCCAATTAAAATCTCCACTTTCTGTCTCATTCTTCTTTCCATGATTGCATCTTTTGAAGAACTTCGTTGTCAGGTCCATAGCCTAATGGCTTAGCGAAGTTGACAGAGTTGGGTCAATTGCCAGTGGCACCAACAATTGACCGCACATATTACTGCATGCTGCCATTTTCTCAAGAATCTCAATTATTATCATAGCCTACATATTATTACAGACTATCTTCATTTCTACTCTATCCATATTTGGAAACCCAAACGAAACTTTTCTTTTCTTGTTTTTAAATATGTTGCTAAATAGTCATTTAATTCCAATTTTTATTCAAGAATGCTAACTCTATACAAACAATTTTTATACAAATTAACCCAATCAAATTATATTATTATCACACATTTCATATAATTTTCTTTGGAGTTTTTATTTGCATTTGTAATAATATATGTGACAATATAACTCTTTTATATAGTTGATTTATATAGAAAATTATATTCATAATAATACTTAATTTTATTTTGTTAGTTTTTCAAACATGTGCCAGCAAACATCTACCCTTGACTAGTATCTGTCAGTTAAAAGAATTGGCTAAAAATTATAGTGTAAGAATTTTGTCTTCCTCCACCTCCGACATTAGCGACAGTACATCTAACCCCCTCTCGTTCTTAAAGAATGCTATGAGAAGTCACCGCTTTATAATATTGTCTATGGAATAAATTTTATTTTTTGTTCTGTGCAGGACCAGGATGCTCATCTGTTGGATTTGGAGCCATGGAAGAACTGGGGCCTTTCAGAGTGAACAGAGACGGAAAAACGTTATTCAGAAATGAATTTGCATGGAATAATGGTACGAAAAATCTGTTTAAAGTCTTAATGTCAACTCTTAGTCTTCTGCAGTGCGTACTACCTATTGGTCATCATCCCTCAGACATTTCTAAAAGTAAAAAGCCATCGATGATTTTTGCTGTGGCAAATGTGATCTTCTTGGAATCGCCAGCAGGAGTCGGGTTCTCATATTCAAATACCTCCTCGGACTGCAGCAATGCCGAAGACAAAAGCACAGACAAGGACTCTTAACTTTTCTAGTAAACTGGCTTGAGAGATTTCCACAATAGAAGAACCGTGATTTCCTTATAACTGGCCAGAGCTATGCCGGTCATTATGTCCCTCAGCTTGCTTCCACCATTCTCTGAAAGAACAAGAACACAACTCAAACTAACATCAACCTTAAAGACATTGCTGTCTGTTAACTGACCATTCTAGATCTTTCAGCTTTCATATGTTTAAAAGTTTTTTTTTAAAAAAAAGAAAGTTTGCCCTGATGTTGAAGCAGATTGAGAATGCTTGGATAGACCATAATATATGCACGAAAGGAATGTATGATTATTTCTGGACGCATGCTCTGATTTCCGATGAAACCTATGCAGGGATTGAAAAATATTGTGACTTTGCTAACGGTAATTATTCGACTACTTGTAGTCATTATCTAAGCCAAGGTAACAAACTATTTGGAGAACTCGATATATACAACATCTACGCTCCACTGTGCAAATCATCGACAACAAAATCTCCATCTGACAGTTCTGTAAGCGTTTATTCTCTTAAATAACGTATTTTTTTTTTATTTTAGTACGAATCTAACATGGCAGTCAAAATCGTAATAAAGGAGAAAATTTATATGCTTCCGATACATGGAATACACACAACCAGCTTAATCCGTGCCCCTATTAATTTTTCATGATTATAGTCTCCAGTTTTCTCTATTTTGTAAAGAATTGTGTCATAAATGATAAATGAAGAATGGAGGTTATTTTATTTAATGAAGGATGGTGATCAAGATATATTCAAAACTCCTGGCTTTTCTATTAAAACTAGACGAAGTCACTATTAGGTTATAGATTATGACCCCTACTCCGACTGATACGTCGAGTAATCTAAATCTTGCAGAGGTGCAAACAGCTTCATGCACAATCTATTGATTGGTAAACCTATTTTTCTTACCTTTAATATGGGAACCAATTATTTTCTTAAAAATTAGTTTTATATATAATATGGTTGGCTAGAAAGATGCAAAAATTCAACCTCCGACAAAACAAACCATGCATGAAAATTACTGAAAAACCCTACTTTGAACCACTTAATAATATCTGTCGAAATATTGAAGCTGAATTTCCTTCTGCATTATTTCCCAGCGACGTCGGAGGGACAGACAGCCCAACCACAATCCTACCAACAATACAGCAGCTGATAGGGACTGGAATTAGAGTGTGGGTATACAGCTAACTCCAAAACCAATAGCAGCTGCTATTTTATGATCCAATTTTACTTAAAAATTCTCACATACAGTAAAGCAATTCAATTGAAATATATATACCGTGACAGTTGACAAACTACAGTATTTATCTAACACCTGAAATGAAATTTATGAACCCTGCAGCGTCAACACTGATTGGGGAGCTCCAGTGACACCTAGACACTCCATCAACACTCTTTTTAACTTTCCAGTTGAAACTGCTTGGTGCACTAGTGAAAAGGTATGAATCATCAATCAACCCCATTTTAAAAATCGAAAGCTGTAACTAGCCTGTGTACTTATCTTATAATGATTGTATGAGGTTGGACGATATTCGGTCGGGTATGAGGGAGGAACTGATATTCATTACAGTGATAGGAGCTAGGCAGACAGTTCCTAGTTATCAGCCAGTGCGAGCACTCACCATGATCTCTTTTCGAGAGTACATTTCTTCCTCCCTCTCAAGGAAGCCATCCAAATATATCATCCCAGTATCACAGATCAATAATGTTACAATTTGGAATTTCAATAATGTTACAATTTGGAATTTCGGCTAGTTCGTAACCTAAGCACAAATAGTTACTGGCATAGAAATCAAGAATAATAAATTACCAACAAAACACGTCATTATTATTTACCCCTTTGGTTCCGTGTGTTGAAAAAATATATCGTGATTTGTACCATCAGGGCAAACGTGGGAAAAAAAGTGATCGATTGTAGTTCGCCAACGTATGATTGTGAAAAAAATAAAAATGAATTGACCGTACACCAACGCATAATGATTTCAACTACGTTACAAAGTTCAATATAAGTTTTAACTTGAAAAATTTAACTTTGTTTCAACTTTTAAACTACACAGTAACTATTATAATATACGTTTCAAAATGCCCGCAAACCACCTACCCAAATAAACGGTCAATTACACGTGGACCCAACAACAGTAGCCAAGTCCATGAAAATAAGATCCAAGGACAAATTCTGAAAACATCTGCATCACAGATTTTTACCTCTGCCTCGTCACCAAATTGAATTTCTAGCACTTGGTAACAAACTCAACCATCTCTAATTCTCAAATGCCCAAAGTATAGATACAAACGGAACTTTAAAGGAAACCTATTTAACAGGCCAGGGGAGTCCGATAAGCTTTCATCAAAAGTTCTTGCAAAAAATGCTATATAAGGGACCATAATGCACACTAGAGGAAAACTACAGGCATAAACCCCATTCAGTCCTGAAAAATACGTCATTCTGTGAGGATTGACAGCAAATTTGTAACATGTAAAGCATAAGACTGTCAGATGAAATGATTTCCTTTACAACCTTTAACGTGCAGAAGTATCATACAGCAACTAATTGACAAAAAAAATAGCATCTCTCTATAACAAAATTTCTACTAATTGTCAGCATTTCATGAAGTATGTGTATCATATATATATTTTCATATATATATATATATATATATATATATATATATATGAAAAATGCATTTACAAGTGAGAAGTTTCATATTACGAGATACCATCTGAAGAGCCTCTTTACTAACATCTAAAGAAAGCTGTGCCAACTAGATATAATTCCACCATAATGTTGGAAATATAGGTTACCTTTCTGTTCTGTAGCGTGAAAGGTTTTCTCTAAGAAAGCTGGCAATTGTTCCATTTTGTATGCCTCAATCTTGAAGTATTTTCAGTGAAGGGAAACTATGAAAGGAAACAAGAACATTTTTTACTATGAATTTCCACTGAAAGTCATTGTTGCCACAGCTTATCAGTGGAAAAAATTTCCAAAAATAATTACCTGAACAAGTTGAACTCCTAGAAATGATTATGTGCTCTCAAGGCTTCAAGTATGCTATCCACCCAACTGCCAACCAAAAGAAAGGACGTCAGAATACATAGTAAATTACAATTTTTTTACCACAAATGATAAATTACATTTAACCTCGTCGGTCATCCTAATCTAGCTCATGGTATTTCCCTCAAAATCCAAACAAAGTGAGGATTACCCATCGAGACCAGGGTGAGTTGGGTAGTAAACATTTCTCAGGCCCAACCTTCTTGCAGCCAAGGCAGTAGTCTCACCAATACAGGCAACTGAATTGTTCCACTGTTCTGATTCTGAAATGAGATTGACCCACGAACTGTTGCAACAGATGTGTCTAACTAAGTAGATGGAAAAGTTCCAAAAAAAATAAAATAAAATAAAAGTATTTGGAAGAAAACTACCCCATCAGAAAACCATTAGTTTGTGGTGCTAGTTAGTACAACTGATGAAGCCAATTGGGGGTGGTACAAGAGTTCTTAAGTTCAAATCCCATTGACATCATGGCAGGCAAGTGATTTAGTTTTTTACATTCAAGTAATATTTTTTAATAAATAAAAAATAGTCATTTAAGGACTCCAAATTAGAAAGAAACACTAATTGTAAGTGTTTTAAAGATTCCTAGCATGCCAAAAATAACCAATAATAATCAATGTGATTAAACAAATTTACATTTAGGCAGTAACTTTTTCATTGGGCTGCCTGAGCGGTAACTTCAAGCCATGAATTCCCTTACTGATGAATAAAATAGCTTTTAAGGCAGTTGAAGAAGAAACATATTATAAGCTGCTAGCAAGTAACTGCTTACTGCACTGCAGAGGGTGAAGCAACAGCAACCACAGGGGTGAAAAGTGCGTGCTCCAGAACCTTCTGGTTGACATGATGAATCGGTACCTGAAAGAAATTATAAGAAATCGAGGCTAACTGATATAACTCATTCAATTGGCTTATATAAACTATTAGATTTGAATCTCTGGTGAACAAAGCTAGCATAAAGCGGCAGTTTCAACCAATACAGGTAAACATATTTGAGCTTATATTGCAATATAAGACAAGAACATGTGATGGCTTTTGCAAGAGGATTAACTGAGTCGAACACACAAAGCATGAGAGGAGCAAAACTATTGGTTTTCTGGTGTAGATACAAATTTAGTGTTGAATTATATCTGTGTGGCTGGCCTAACAGTTGGATAAAGGAAACCAGAACAGATGAGACAACCCTTGTCCAAGTACAGTGGTTGCTAGGTCAGAGACAAAGAGGCATATTGATAGTGTGTGCAAGAAGCATAACAAAAAATTCTCTCCTCTTACTAATCATAGAGCTCCCATGACTACATAAAAGACCATAACAGTACATTATTAAAATCACAGAATCTTCATTTTATCATAGGCTTATTAAGCTAGCCTTGAAGAGCACTCTGCAACAGATAATAATTAACCTCCTAGCCGAAATAATATTTTTATAACCATATCAAATGATTCACATGGATTCATTGGATCTTATAGAGGAATGCAACATGATAATAAACCGTTACATCTCAAACTGTCATTATTAAATAATAATAAGGAAAAAACACCATATAAACCAACAGTGTAACACCTTATAGGAAGAAATTCACCTACCACCCCAATAGTGAAATACTTACTGTTGTGTATGTATTCAGCCTCAAGACCTCAAATCCACGATTAGACAGGCCTTCCTCTGAAATATATATGAAAAATGGGTGTTCAAGATTAACCGTTCCACATTCTTTCACATATAAAAGAGAAATTCTAGAATTTGTACCTAATATGTTACCTATAACAACAACAGAAATTAAGGGGCATGTAGGATATTAGAAAATTATGAATTACAACAATGCGGCACAATTACATATTTCAAGATTATCCATCACTAAAACTAGAACTAAAGCAAGAATGTTGCTCAGCAATCTACTAATACTTTGAGCCAAAACTTGTCCTAGGAAACTTTTTATTTTTCTCTTAAATAATAATATTACAACCAGAAATCAACTGATGTTTAAATCAGGGGCCATTTTAACACAAGGTACAGCTGGAAATCTACACCCGCTTGGGTTGGTTTAACTCCCATAATAACTAGGAAGATAGATGCTCTCATCATTCAGATTTGCTAATGCTTGCAGTTTAATTTCTGGATTATATTAGCCTAATTGTATCGTTTATGTCATTCATTAAAGTTCCTAGGATAAAACCACCCTGTCATGTGGCTGAGTGGTAAAGGAACTCACTCCCTCAAGTTGAGGGAGTTTGAGTTCTACCAATGATGGGACTCAACCAACTTTTTCTTCCAACAATAATAGCAGGAAAAAAGGGAAGCAATCAGTTCATAAACCAAGATGAAAGTGTAGTAATACATATTAACTGCAGATAAAGCAATTCTGAAATTAATGAGTGGAGGAACATGGTGAAAAAAAGAAAAAAAGAAGAAAGAATGAAAGCACATGATCAAAAGAAAAGCATACAACCAGAATCTTTTGACGTACCAATCTCATTGCTAGCTTTTGCAGAAGCAGGATATAAGACAGTGCATTTTTTATTTTCATTCTTTGGAAGCTCTGAAGCTAAAACTTTTCCAGTAGCTGAAGTGAGGAATAATTGACAAAGAAGTAAAAATCATACTCAAAGCTTTCAAAAACCAAGCAGTGGTGCAAAATAGGCAATCTACAATAATTTACAAGGAAACACTGCAATTTAGTTACCCATACAACCCATGACAGTAACATAACAAATTATGTTGAAAGACATGCACCTAAGCATATCCCACCAAAAGAAGTGGAAGTATTCCAAAATGCCCCAGATTAAATAAATTGCCATCTATAGATTGAAATTTACATATTGATTAAAGTAAAAGTACAAGCAAAGGAACATGATTTACACAAGAAGGTTGGCAATTGACTGCGTTTAAATTTTTCTAGGTTTCATATAATATTTTTTTCTAGGAGACAATGGAAAAAGATTCTGATCTGAAATGACGCAAAATTTTAGCATTTACCTTTCAGTATTAAGTATCCTTGGAGAAATGATGCATAGGAGGCGACGAAGTACTGAAGACATAAATTAATTAGCATTCTCACATGTATAAACAGGCAAGGATACCTTTTGATGGTGCAAAGGCCACATCCAGTGAACGCTTTGATGATTTCATTACTTCCTCAAAAGTGCTTGCGGTACCAGCACCCACAACTCCTACCCTAACATTTGGGGTTCCTGCTTCCCTAAGGGCCGAAATTCAGGAAAATTTTATTAGTTATATAGAACTCAAAACACATTAAAAGATTTAAAGAACTGAACCAAATGGAAAAAAATTGAGATGTCTGAAAAGAAACAAAACACGAAAGCCTCAATGAAAATTACTTGTAAGCATTGCTAGTCCAAAAATTCCACAGATTGTGCAGATAGAAAAAAATTTAAGGCAATAACCAGATAATAAAAAATTTTGACACTTCGGGATAAACAACACCAGTCACCTCATCCACACTCCAGAAGTAGTTAAGGGGTGGAGATAAGTATATAGTATCCTAGGATAAACAAAGATGAATGCAAGATAATCACAGAAAAAAATTTCTAGAATGCTGAAAAGGACGAAGATTTTATGGCCAAACAAATTTCAAGTGCCCATTGGGCATTGAAGATCTTGAAAAAATTAAGAACACAGATCACTGCAAAACATTTTTCCAGCACATTGCAGAAATACACACGCATGAAAAAAGGATAGTATGATGCTAGCCAGTTCTAACCCTTACTTCCATGCCTGTAGAAAGACAGAACCAGCTTCTGGGGAAGTTATGACAATCCAATCAAATGTAGTATCTGTAGCCATCGCAAAAGTAGAATAAGTAAAAAGACAAGAAAATAGTCACCAAAAAATTCTTTTCGATCATTCAGATGTTAAAAGTAATTCCACCAAAAAAACTCTACCATGCAGAACATTTGCTTTACTACAAACGAGCTAGCAAAGAGCATAGGGCGTAAACAAGAGAGAACCTCAGATTCTACACTACGACTCGCTGCTATCACTGCCTTGTTTATTTTTTTCAAGGGAAGAAAGGGGGTGTTTTGGGGAAGTTGGTGTAAGTGAAGAACTTACCACTTAATACTGAAGAAAGCTGGTCCAAATCAGGCCCATGTGCATGCTGAATCAGAGGAAGCTCCAAACAGTTAATCCCATGTTTAGCCTGAGATCAATGAAACTCTGTTTTCACATCATCCTAAATTCACAGCTCGAAAGAAATCTTCTCTGTGCATATTTTGCTATCTTAAATAAACAAATCGTGCCTAGAGCCACTGGATATGATCCAGTTTGATTTCAAGTATTTGAACAAGCAGCACTACAAGTGGCTAGGGGCCCAAGAGGACAGAAATCAATAATACAAATTCTTGTTAATAGGAAACATAAACTGTTATATGAATGTTTAAAATTAGACCCCAAAAGTATGCATTGGAACGAAAATATCTATGCTTCCAACAGCTCTCCAGTACTTCTTTCTTTTCAGGTTGCTGCAAAAAATGACGATAACTGAAAATAAAATTTTTCGTTACATGAACGATTAAGAGCAGGCAATGTTTGCAAATGACACTGGCGAAGAGTGAAAGATAACTGACACACCTAATAATATATTAAATGATCGATCACACGCCACTGACCTTAGTAGTGACTACAATTTGCTCATTGACACTATTAGAGATTTAAAATGCATGCCTTTGAAGTACTCTTATATTCACAAGCAAATCACCTAAACATTTTTATTAGATGGAAAGACAAGTATTAAGAAAATTTAAAATTCTCACATAATTAGAAGATACATACAGACTTTTTATTTCTTCATGTTGATTATAACATGGTGCTTTCTTAACATTTTTTCCACAAGGAATATATATCTAGTAATCGTTAATCTACACGGATTTTCCTCTTTCTTTCCATTAGGAAGATGCAAGCCGTAAACTTATCCTTATCTTTACTATATTTATTAAAGTAGCAACAAAAAATGAAAAAGAAAAAAGAAAAGAAAAGGAGCAACGAGAATGACAAAAATATAATAAAAAGAAAATAACAATGAAATATGACATGTTCAGTTCAGCATTTAATCAAACACAACACTCCAAATGAATCCTCCATTATGGAATAGCAAAACATTCCTGCAAATAAAAAGACTGAAGCAGAAGAATCTCGAAAATTTAAATCCAAAGCTAATGTAGACAATATTGAAACGTGCCAATGTTCGTACTGTTCAAAAGAAAACAAGAAAAAGTATCAATGCAACAAATTGTAACATGATACACATGAACAAACGACAAAACACTCAAGGGAGTGAACAGAACGTGTACCAGAGCGTTGATGAGCTTGCCGTTTTTGCCACGTTCTCTGGTGACGACGACCTTCGGATTTGGATCGAAAGTTGAAGTAGAATCAGAAGAAGCTTGAATTCTGTTGAACCGAAAATAGAGTTGCCTGTTACGTCGCAGACGAGAAGAAACAGCGGAAGCCGTGGATGGAGGAGACAGAGGGAAGATAGAGACTTGGGCCATGGAAACGTGTTGAGACCGGAGCGGCCGCAGAGCCAGCTGTTACAAAATTAACTATACTACGGTAGTAATTAATTATTTTCTTTTATGGAAATATCTGTAAAATAATATTATTAAAATATAGATTAAGAGCGTAATAATCCCGTCTATTACTAAAAGAAATATATAAAAATAATTTGGTTGAAGCCTTTGATTGATGGGTTTAAAATGGTGCCGACGAAAAGTTAACAGTTGGTACCCTGTGCAAGCTACTGGAGGCCACGTGACAGTTACAAGAACGATCTTATCATTTGCAAAGCGACATCGTAGCACTCGCAAACCTCATGTGCGTCCACTTCCAACGCCCTTGATTTATGTGCTTTTTCGGTTTCTCATTAGAGTTATAATTGTGTGTTACGAATACTGCCGTAGATCCCTCTAGCAATCTTGCGATTATGTTTCCGAATCTCTAGGATAATCCAAGGGACAAAATTTAATGATGATTAACTAATTGAACGGTCTAGATTTCTTTATTTAAAGTACTATTCTTTGCTTCCCATCTCGTAGTCAAATCTAGGGTGCTGTGCGCCCCTCTGGTCCAACATTGGCCGATATGTTGGCGTCACTTAGTATTCGAAATTAAACGGCAGGAAAAGCCGGAGACATCTACTAATGAGGAAACTGACAGCATGGGACGGTAGTCCGACGCGCCACTGGGCTGGGAGCATATTTCAATTTGGCATCAACCCCTTGCTTTTTAACATTATTACTACTTTCTACCCTATTTTTTTAAAACATCAATTCAACATATTTACTCTCGTCAAATCGAAATTTGATTTATTTAAAAATAAAAAATTATCTTAAAAGATTTCAATCAAGTCTCGGTCACTAAAAATATTAGTTATCTTACATAAGTATGTTAAATGATTGATTAATATTATATAATAAATAAATATTAATTTTTAAAAATCTAAATAATAATAACATAAAATTATATAACTAATAATAAATTTTTATTATTGGCTATATATATATTTTTAATTAAAAATCACATAAAAATATTCTTATAATAAATTCTATTTTTTAAAATTTATTAATTATATAATTTTATAATTATTATTTAAATTTATTTGACACTACTGTTTATTGACTATATAATATTATTATTTATTTACTATTTTTATTACAAATAACTATTAAAATAATTAATATTCTATTAATTGAGATTTGGTTCAAATTTTTTAAGTGAGTTTTTTTCAATTAAAATAGATCAAGTTATTTTAAATAAACTATGTCCACTACGTTTTTTTAAAGATAAATGTGTCAAATTATTTTTAAAAAAATGTTAAACTTAGTAGCAGAATGTTAATAGTTAGGGGTAATTGGTATTTTTAAAAGAGTAGAAATAATAATAATAATATAAAAAAGCATGAAGGGAATTGGAATATTCCCTGCTTGGAGACCGACTCCTGAGGTGCATATGTTACCTAACTTCTATGGCCTATGTCTTTGGGCTGGACCGTTTGCTTAGTTTAATATGGACAGTACAGAAATTGAAAGATAGGAAGGCACAATGATGAGGCAATTTGCTGTACAAGTTGAGTCATTCAAGAGTCAATCTAGACCCTTCATGTCGCCAAGGTCATTCCCTCATAGATTCATTGTCCTCATGGTCGTAATCATTTGGCATGTGACAAAAGGCCAATTAATGGCAAGGAAAATAAAGAATCTACTTAAACTTTTAAAAAAATTATAAATTATCCCCTAATCTGATAGACGGTCAAAATTAAAAAAAACCACGTAACTACTATAATGATTAGTTGACTCGACAAGACGACGTTAAGCCGAACGACAAAAAAAAAAAAAAATAACTATTTTCTAATTTTAATTATTTATTTTTGAAAAAAATAAAAATTTTGGATAAAAGAATGTTACAATCCTTAGCTAGTTAAAAATTTATATTCAATTAAATACGAGTTAACTACATATGAATGCAAGACGATTTATTCTTTATTTATTACTCGTCAAAATCACGATTTTCTTGTGCTATTTAGAAAGGAGTTTTTCCATAACAAACAAATTGTGGATAACTTTGGTATTAGGCATAATAAAATTTACATATAATATATTTTACATTAAAGTATTATAATTTTAAAATTATTACAAATGTTATGAAATAAAATTATTATCTTAATATTTAACAAATATTTTTAAACGTCGTTCATTCTATTCAAAATCAAGTAAAAATACAGTAATACCAAGCATACTCTTAACTGGGTGACAATACCAAACAGCATATACCGTAGAAACCAAGGGGAACAGCAGATCAAAAAGAAACAATAAGCAATTTCTTCTATACTGAAAAATAGGTTTCTATTAACATTTCATCTTGCGAAGATAGATTGAAACCATTCTCCTCGTAAGATTTAAAACACAAAATCTCCCAGTCAATACTAGTATAGCAGTTTTTAAGACAGTTCAAACCCTCTTTAAAAGGTTTATGAACATGCTTAATACTTATTATGAGCCAAGGATCCCCAGAAACTTCACACCTTAACAGAGGATTACTCTTGAGACAATGATAAAAGCACAATTCCCATCCACAGCGCACTGCCACACACATTGCAAGGTTATGTATTCCAATAAATAAGTTTCACATTAGCACACTTGGTTCAAAAAAAACAATAAATCCAATCCCTAGAACCTACCTCAGGTTGTCAAAATTCAGCTCCGCTCCACTCCACAATATAAGGGATTTATAAGAATACTACAGAACCGAGAGGACTACAGAGAGGAGGGAGATTTGCCCTTGCTAGCCTTATAACATTAAATTTCTAGAGCTACATATTCCCCCGTGCAGTTACTTCAGCTTACTTGTTCTTGGCGGCTCCCATACACAGGATAAGCTCCGTAGGCAGTAGCTGCTGCGTACATGCTTGGGTCAAGCGGTGGTGGCAGAGTATAGCCATAACCATCATAAACTTGCCCTCCATAGTAAGGTCCACTCCATTGGTTGGAGTAATCTGCTCTAAACTGCTAATCAACAAATATACTAGTTAAGGAAACTGACAACAAAACAGTATCATATTAGCTAGATTTTGAAAGAAGAAACATTTTCAAATACTGGGTACACAGTATTAAATGGGGAGAGAGTGATGCCTGCTTATTTGCTGGGTTACGACCCCAAGAAAGGCGCACTGTTTGCTTGCCAATTACTGTACCATGCAACATCTGCAATGCTTCCTCAGCATTATCTCTGTTAACAGTGCTCAGACAGCAGATCAAATAAGGGTCTTACTGAAGATATAACTAGACAAATATATTATTCAAAGAGACGTAAGGAGAAAATAAAACCAGAATGTCACCTGTTGGCAAATTGTACAAACCCACATCCTTTTCCAACTGGTATTTTGACAGAGACTATTTCACCATATTGAGAGAAAGGTTCTCGAAGATCTTCATCAGTGACATTAGGATCAAGCCCACCAACAAATATCTACAAGAAACATGGATTAACCAAAGTGCTGCTCCTTACGGCAAAACAAAGAGGAAGGAGCTGAACAACTCACTGTTGTGTTAGAAGATTCTCCATTGGAGTGAGGACCTTGAGCAGAGGCACCATTTGATGCATATCCACCTACCAAAAGCAAATGGGAAAAGGAAAAAAGATAAACAATATTGAATCGACAATGTCAAGAATTATATGAAATATACAACTGGCAAAGCAATGTTCTGTCTTCTCTCTCTTTTCCTTTAACCATTTTTTTCCTCCTTGGACCATACCGATCTCATCTGATTATGAAAACAAAACAAGATCTGGATAAATGTAAGTGGCTCAACAAAGTAGGAAAAATGTGATAGCAAACAGATTAATCGAGGGTACAAATAGAAACCTTGCAGTGCCTCACTACAACTAACGTTTTGTCATGAAAAATCTCAATTCCACTCACTAATAGAACCAAACACCTAACTCTCAAGACTGCTCATCCAACAAAAGCATAATCAGCATTTTGAGCATTTGGTTATCATCAAGTGACTCCTAACATACTTGGGCATGAATGTTCTCGGTAAAAGGACCAGAACCGGATAACTCTAGATCATAAGATTATGCCATAGCTTTTGTAGCATAAACAACTCGAACAAGGCATTTGTAATGAGAGGAGAAGGATCATAGTTCAGTTAGCAGCAAATATAATAACATGACACATTTAACACGGAGCTGAATCGAGAATCAGAGAGAAAAATAGATTGTATAGAGTGCAAACACGTATCCGTTGAATGATTGATATACATCAGTTTTACTTCTCATAAACAAGAAAGACAAAAAAGTGACACTTTAGCAGCAATGCAAATCCTTGCATGAATTATAAATCAAACTCACTAATACCATTAAACATCAAGATAAAGCACAAGCAATGCAAGAAGAATAACTAATTACTGTTCGAAGAATATTGCTGTTGATATCCGGAGGACTTCCTAGGAGTTGCTGCACCAATACGCATAGGCCTGCTTGAACAATAGACACCATTCATTTCAATCATCGCCTGTGACCTCTCATTATCATCTCCAAACCTCACAAAACCATAACCTTTTGATCGACCAGTATTGGCATCAAAGACAACTTTTGCGGCTTTAATAGATGGATATCTATTAGCAAAAGTTTCATGCAATAAGCTATCAGTAACATCTGCAGCTAAATCTCCTACAAAGATAGAAAGATCAGGACCATTATCTGATCTCTTGTCACCCGTGCTAAATGTCGCCCAGTTCAGCCGAAAGGGTTGGTCTGTATTGGGCATCAGAATGCTCATGTAGCCTTGTAGAACCTTTTCAGCTGTTGCATGGGTAAAAAATTCAACAAATCCATAGCCCTCTGACAAGCCTGTCTGCTTATTCCGAATAACCTTTATGGAGGCAATCTGCACGATATGTAGCAACACATGTTAGAGAAGAGAAAGCAAGGCAGCTAATTAATAAACATAAACAATATAATATGGGGCTCATCAATTTGGATATTTATATCCAGATGTGAAGAGATTTCTAATCAATGATTGGAGACAGTAATCTTTCCACAATCTTGAAAAATAAAAAATACAAGATTTTAGTAGTTGATATCTGTACTAAGAATTGGTGATAAAGAATAAATATCTTTTCTGAAAAATTCTCCACAAAACTATCTTTCCTCAAAAAATATGGAAAGGAGCTTAAAAGAAAATCAGGCATTCCTTAACATAATACGTAACATCAAACGTAAAAGTTGTAATATCATTTATCCATTTTTAGGGAGAATGTTGATAAAGGAAATCAATATTAGCAAACCAGTACATATATATTTCTTCCTTTTCTTCTTCCATGAATTACTTAATGACAAATGCTCAAAAGCCATCTTCAAGCTTGAATTACATATTGCTCCTTCCCTAACTGTATTATGTAGATGAGCAACAAATATATCAAGGAATGAAAGAACGTGAAAGGACACACTGTGTCCCTTAATAAATGCCAATGAAAGAGAACTTACCCAATGGCCATCTAGTAAATATTACTAATTGAAAAACTAGCATTGCACATTTCCAAAGATCAAGCAAGAAACCGAGCACAAAAGAATCATCCACCTCCCCAAATCCAAATGTATATTTTTATTATTAGCTGTAAATTTTGAAGTCCTCCATTTCAAGTTTCATCTGCGACCAAAACTTTATCCATAATGAAATAAACAATTGAATTCTCCCATAGTTTTCTCACACAGCCTTCTCTATAAGTTTTCTTAGCACTGTCTTAGGAAACAACTCCATCATCGAATCTCATAGTTCTCCCATGCTTATGTATCTGCGGGCTATACAACCGTATAACAACTCTATATATATTTTCAATGTCAATTTCATTAATATATTAAGCCGTCTAACTAGCAAACACAGTCATAAGTTCTGTAAACATATCAAGAAAAACAATTATGATTAAACTTATCAAGGAAAGCCACCTATAATTCTTAACATTTTCTCCACCCTTGACAACGGCCCTCCTCCTTGCTCGGATGTCTTGCGTATACTGAGACCTACCTTTTTCTTCATCTACTCATTCCGTGTAATAATAAATTAATTATCGCCCCGAAATTTTCCATAGATAGCAACATTAAATTCATAAAAATAGTTAAAATAATTACTTCAAGAATCAAAACTACGATGACAACTAGTTAATTAATTTGCCTTCCTGATATTCAGTAACAAGTTTACTTTGTTCACTCTATATTTAAGTATCCAAACAAAATTAATATATACAACTATAAACGTTAATATTCATATGAATAATCTATATTCACGTATTCATATATAAACAAAGAGAATGAGAGTGCTGTGACCTCGCCAGTGGAGGCAAAGCAGTTATGCAGATAGTTTTCATCCATCCAATGATGTAAATCACCGACCCACACAGTCTTATTTTCACCACAAGATCCTTGATGCTGCTGGTGGTGTTGGACGTGCGGGTGGTGGTGGTGATGTTGGTACTGGTGGTACGGCATGTAGTGAGGTGGCGGTATTGGATAATGCTGAGGTGGCATCATCTGGGGAGGCATTACCATCGCCGCCGCCGGATATTGCACCGTTACCCATGGCTGCTGCTGCGTCTGTTGCTGCCCCTGATTCTGCTGCTCCTGTTGTGGCTGCGATGAATCAGAACCGTTTGATGGCATCTTATTCATTTATCTTCCCTATTTATTAAGGATAGAACCAAATGAGATGAGATGAAATGAAAGATTCTACAGATTGAATTACAACAAATATAACAAAATATAATTAATGAATCTGAGTTTTGGAAAGAGAAAGAAATGAATCTGAGATTTTAAGAGCGATAGAGAAGGAGAGATTAGGGTACAACGGGAGGATTTATGTTTCGCGAAGGATGAAGGATACGCGTACTTGCTTTGTAAACGCAGTTGAAGTTTCGACCAATGGATGAGGAAGTGAGGTTTGATCTCAACCGTTCATTGTTGGCAAGCTGAAGATATGCATGTGATACTGTTTTGAGTGTGAAAGTCTCTCTGCGCTGGATCCGCCGCCTGCTAGCTTCACCTTACCTTTACTGACAGATATTTTCCCATTTTTATATTTATTTAATTTGTTTTAGATATACTAGGAACATTAAATGGCATCTTATCACTTTTTGCGTCACTGCTCTTACATACTTGGAGCAGGTTTTTCTCACTTTTACTTTTATGGTAGTCCCATCGTTAGCAAGCAGTCAAGGGTTGGCCGCGTTAATAATACGGCCGATGATTGCTTTTACTAATAAATGGTAATTATAACATACATATTTTAAAATGTTGTTTGTTAAAGTAAATAAGCTTTTGAAATATTGAAGAATTGCACACAAATAATAATTATTTGATTTGCACTCTAATAATAATTAATAAAGATTACTCATTTTCATGTCTGGGTGTTTAATAAAGAAGGTTGCCAAATAAGGCCCATTTCGTTGAATATAAAACAAAAGCGTTCGGCCCAACACTTACTTTGTTTGGGAAGTTTGACAATTGCAGAAGAATTCATCACGTATTCCAACTTCACTTTCGTCAGGTTTTGACTACGTACACACTTGAAGCCGAAAGCTCCGACGTGTAATGGTCTTTATCATTTGAAGAAGTACGGCGTAAGGGCAGTTTTGTTGCCAGGTAGTTTTAAAACAAAGTTAAAATATACATATTCGCTAAATTTTATTTAAATAGAAATATATAAAACTCACCCATTATTTCTATTGATATTTAACATTTATTTATGCCAAAAATAATTACTGGTATTTTATAGCTAGCATTAATATGCCAAAAAAGGAAACACATCCCTATTTGAAATGAGGTTGAGTAGACAGAGCTTTTATGCTTGTTTACTTAATTTATTCATAACATAATTAGCTACTACTTCTGCAACGATATATGCAGTCGTAAAAAAAAAAATTATTAACAAAATATTTGCATTGAGGCATTGTGTAATTTTGAATTGTATGATGATATAATTAAATATTAAAAATAATCCATGAAAGTTAGTGTTTATGAAATATTTAACAGTTGTATTTTTAGAATTAATTTAAAATATAATAATTAAACACATCCTAAAATAATTATTTTAGTTTTTTAACAAATAATAATAATATTCAGGTTTGTAGAAGATGACAAATCACTTAAATTAAAATCAACAAATCACGAGTCACGAGTCACAGCTAACAATTAAGTTACAACAGGTTGTTTACATTTTTAACTTACATTCAACGTGTAATTTATATTATAAATTAAAAAAGAGATATAATTCTTTTAACAATAAATTATATGTTGTATGCAATTATTTCTATAAATTCACATGTAATTTTTATTTCACCATTTTATTCGCAACTAAAAACAAGTATGAATTTTAAATTAAAGACTAGATCTACTTTGTATTTTGAACAAGTAAATTAATAGAGTGTCTTTCGAATTATAATTAAATCATACGTGATATATCATATTTCATGTAAATAATTATTATGTGCAAAGATATAACTTATAAGATATAAATATATGATACTATTAATTATCAAATTATTTATATTTTATTCTTATTAATTATATTAATTTTATATTTTTATTAATTAATGTTATTATATCTCAAAGATTTATAGATAATAATTTATTTAAAAAATTTATGCATATGATTACACAAACAACCATAAATACATATTAATTAAAGGACGAGGATTTTTTGATTTAAATTGCTAACTATTAATTTGTAAAATTTAATGAAAAATTATGAATGTTGATTTGTCAATATTAAATAAAAACCTTAGGTCTAAAATTTCTATGGACCCGACCTTTTCACGATAATAGCGTTGCAGGCTAGCTTATCTTTAGCATCTCAAGGGGGGGGTCTTTTTCGAAGGGACTCTTCTGCTAACGAAGTGCTGCCATTATCATTGGAATGGCTTAAAGACAATATCTTATCTTTCCCTTCATCTTTAGGATAACATCTCATTACTCTCGTCTGGCGTGGGAAGGAGGTGGAGGAGAGGCGGGAAGAGGCGACTTGTACACCCATCAACTTCCCGTCCGCCCCTTCTGGTTGTCGCAATTCTTTCAAAGACGGATATGTTTTCCTCTTTTTCAAACATTCCTGCATAAGGATGTAATACAGGTCAGTATGTTCATGTTAATATACAAGTAATTAGGAAGCAAACAAATAAATCTTATCCCCTGACTTCAGCCTATTTAAGGTGATGAAAAAAATAAGTCAGGCTATTTAAGGTGATGCAAAAAATATGAGGGGACCAAGCTTGACTATATTAGTAGAGACTGAAAAAGTTTGTTCTTCTAGTATTAAACAATGTCTCTTAGGACTATCATCCTCTCACGAGATTCCTTCAAAGATTAGACTAGTGTATCGATGTGCTAACTACCTTGAAAAAATTGCGGATGTCATCTCTAGTGATTAAATCATATTCAACGCCTATATAGAACCATCTATTCTTCTAGTTTTTATTGCTAAAAGATTTTTTTTTCACTTGATTCACTGTTTTCGACTGGGTTTGCAAATAATATCATCTAAAGTTAGAGCTGAAATTCTTTCCCAGTGTATATATCTATATTCTACCCGTGCTGAATTTTTCACTAAAATATTTTTGTCATAGCACATGTAATCTAACCAGAATTCTTCAACTATTAAGAGCGAACTGGTATAATAGGATGTCGAAATGGGTAAGAAGAAAGGCGAAGAAGGCCTGAAGGAAAAGCTTGATGCTAATAAAAAACAACTCCTCATTGATAAATGCCTTGCCTAAAGAAGGGCAACTCGATAACTTTTCACCTAAATGAACCTTCATAATCACCAACGTATCAATTCAATAAGTGTCGCAAAAAGTCATCAAGTTCTAGGTTATAATGCTCTAAAGGAACAGATCCATCTCATATTCAATTCTAACTACAATAGGCAAGATGGAGTTCGTTAAGGACTCTTGCTCACTCGTATCAAGAGAACCCAATAAGGTCGAGACATGCTCTTGTAGAGGCACTATATCAAAAGGCTGTTCGTCTCTTGATAAGACCTCTACACTATAACTATAATTATTAGAACTCATCTCTTACATACAGTAATACTTAAGGTTAGTCTTTGTTGGTTTCTAATGGCCTAAAACATGCATAAACGAAGTTTTTCTCTCTAGGAAATAATTCTTAAATCTATGTTCTTAAATGAGAAAATAAGATTGCAAAATTAGTCATCAAAGTGCATACCTTGCTAGCCTTTGATTTTGATAAAGACCAAGCTCACAAGTGTGAGCTCTCAATACTTGAAACCTTCCACAAAAGAGCTCTCATGACTGCCCACGTTTTGGAGGAGAAGACGACCCATTTTTGCTTCATTTGTCATTATTTTCCCATTTTCTTAATATAATATTTATTCAAATAAATATATATAATAATTAGAACATAATGTGATACAAACAAGTTTATTTTTCATGGATGAACTCAAGTCAAACTTGCATTATATCTTTGACCAAGAATAATTAATTCAAAATTAATTAATTAATATATTAAATGTATA
>JAWDEX010000003.1:4466987-4493620 GCA_035221805.1 Trichilia hirta | reverse complement strand
GAATAGTTTATTCCAGGCTGACGATAATTTAAATGCCAATCATAGTAACTCAACTATGTGAATAGCTGATTGAATAGAAAGTTAATACAAGAATAAGTGGAGGAAATTACGGGAAGTGGAAATCTCAAGGATTAACGTGTTTGACGTACAATAATACTTAGAATTACGTGGTAAACATTTTACTTGCATGTTGATCATGTGTAAATACCAAAATTACGTGTAAACGCAAGAATAATCATCCATTAATCCATCTCCCTGTCACCATATATGGCAAACATATCAAAGAGACAAGTGGTGCAAATCTACTCACCTCTAAAACCTATGAAGGGACAAGGTGACCAAGTAAATGGGATTTGAACTTTTGTTATTTCAAACTTATATACTAATAAAATTCTCTCTCACTCTCTCTCTAAAAAACCCATAAATTGACTTAAGCAACAGAGGATTATAATTTGCTTTAGCACCAAGTCGCCCACTTGAAATGCTCAGGGCCAAATTTTTTTGTTGTAGTACCAAACCGTCCTTTGTTGGTAAGCTAATCTCTTCTTTTTTTTTTTTCAAGTAGATCTAATTTCAAGATCATTATCTTTTCATTTTCTTCTTCTTCAAAATGTTTCACTCAATGAATTAGTGTGTCAATCTCCACAGATTTCTTTAACTCAGCCTTCAAGGAATCGATGGTTTTCTCCTACTTTAATACCATAACTATAGAAGTTTGGTTTTATGCTTTTAAGTACCCCATCTCATCCTCCAAGGATATGATCCTTTTTGCTTGAGTCCAAGCTTAGGGATTTTGCCGAGGCGATTCAAGTCTTTAACTCCTCCTTCTCTGCCATCCAAGCTGATTTTTCTTTCTCCTGCTGAGCCTTCAAGTTGTCTCTTTCTTTTTGAAGCTTCTTCAAGGCATCAGCTTGAGCAGCATTCCCTTAGGCCAATTTTTTTGCCTGTTCTTAATGAAAGCTCATAACGTCCATACTAGCAATCAAATGGTAGAGCTAATATTTTGTCTATTTATAAAGGAAGAAAATGAAATTAAGGCTAAGAAGATTACCATAAGAAGGCTCTTGTGGATGTAGCCCCAAACAACCTTAGTACTCCTGAGCTCCGTATCCCAAGTCACATTATTATTCATCACTAGTGTAGAAGCATTGATGGTTGGAAATAGCCAGCCCACATCCTTTCTTCTGTCTTCGACAATGTCTGTGAGCCCCACCCCAAGAGTAAAGTTGCCAGGAGAGACAGAAACAAAGTTATCCTTCTTAGGCTCCTCATTTTGAGGATCACGCCTCCTCGCTCTCTTAATCCTGTGAAGAGCATTGTCATCTTTTTTCTCCTTCTTATTAGTGTTGATGGAGTGCTTCAACACCCACTTTCCTTTAGGATAATTCTTCTTTGGGAGTATAAGAGGAGAAAGCTTTGGAACATTGGTGATCCTTGGCAACCACCAAAGTTTGGTTCATTTATTTGAATTCTCTCTTACAAGAAGAATGCTTCTTTTTAGTTACATCAGGAGTTTTGGAAGACTTTTTTTTAGATGCCTTTGTTTAGCACTCCTCATAGTAGGTCGCTAATTCTTTTATTTTTATCCTACTTGTAATACCCAGGATCGACCATTTCTTTAAAAGCAATGGTGTGAGTAAAAATCCCAATCAGAATATAAATCACGAGGATAGCGAACACTTACTTCTATTACCTTTGGCTTGATTTAAAAGAGTTTGGGAAAATGCTGTAGATACTAGATCAGAATTAACTAGATTAGAATCAAAAAGCAAATCCCTCTTATTAGCAATCAAGTCTCCACTTGCCTTAAGTCTTCATAAAGCTGCCTCGGACAAGTTTGGTCTATCTCTCCAAACATCTACATTACGAAGAAAAAATAGGTTAGATTGGAAATATGCATATAATTCAACCAAGATTATGAATAATTACCTGCAATTCCAAAAGGTAAAGAATAAACTCTTCATTATCCTTGTCCTATTTTCCAACAATAAAAAGTCATTTATTGTTTCAATTCTTATTGCTGGAAGGGTAACCCACCACAAGATTAATCTTTTCTATTCAGGTTTGAAGGCAATACCACCTAGGGATTCTATTCAAATTTATTTTTAAATTTTACATATATACAATTTATTTCAATGTTGGGGATATGAAAATGTTTCATCCATATGACATAAAGCCTAGTCAAGATTCTCCAATTACTTACAATCGATTGATAAAGAGGGCGTTTGAAATTTTCAAGGATTCAAGCAAAATATGGCTGAATAGGCAAGCAAACCCTAAGTAAGAACAATTCTTTATTGAAGGCAATCTCACCATGAGGAGGATGACTTGAGACTTTCGAATTCTAAGGTCTATGTCTGAGAAAATTTGTTAAAGTTGCCTACATAATTCAAGCTTCAACTAATTTACAGTAGAGGGGAAGTAATCAGCTTCGAATGTGTGCTCATTAAGAAGTAAATGTGCTCTAGCAGTTCCCTAATTAGGGGTTTCTGTCGCACTGACCCTTCTCACAATAGCTAGGTTGACTCTCTTGAATCTAGTCCCAGAATTTTTCTTGATGGATTCTATGTATCCTACATCAATAGAAACAGGATTACCTTCAAAACTAGAGAAGATAATCATCAACTCAAAAAACCCTAATAAACTCCTTGAGCTCCTAAACCTACCTAATCCACAAATTCCTAGAACTCTAAACACATAGTCTACTATTAAACCACGTATTTCTAATACCATCATTACAAAAACAAATCTAAATATAGTTTAAACCTACAGAATTCCTAAATATCCAATTTTTATAAACACGCGACTCCATACTCATCAATATTCCAAGAACACAGTAACTAAAACATGAAAACTCTTATCCAATAAATTATTTAGTGATAAAAGAAAGTAGATGGATTACTTGTTTGAAAGAAAGTTAAAGAATCCTCGAAGAAGTTGAAGATTTTTGGTTTGCAGATGTTGAGTTTGCGATCAGAACAAAGTTTCAGTATAAAATTTTAGCAAAAAATAAAAACTGAAGGGAAAAATGTTCTATTTATAGACAAGGGTTTAAAACTCAAAGATAAGCATGTCAAAGCCCTAGCATTGGATTTAAGAATTCAAAATTGCCCACGTCAGCAAGCTAATGATGAGATCTTGGAGAGTGAAGCGTCATCAAAACAACAACCAATGAGAAGTCGACATATAATCATGGTTACAGAAAAAAGACTGACAACTACTGAACGGATGTACAAATTAATGACTCTTACAGCTCTGTATTCTAGGTTGTAACCAACTGAATGTGATAGCTTGAAAAAAATAAGAGGAAGCTCGTTGAACAAGAAATTTCCAAGTCAAGACATATGCAAATGTTCAATAAATTTATCTTTTTATCAAAAACTTAGGGATGATGTTAGGGAGAAAATTAAGTAAGGCTGTGATTCAGTATTCTATATTGACCATACAATCAGTTTTCTGATCCCTTGATCAGGCTACCGATTGTAAGAATACGGATCAAAGTGGTTTAATACTTATCCTGGTTTTCCAAAAGTAGGATATCAGTACCACAATCAGCATTCCAATTCCTCAATAAAGCTACCGACTTTATGATAAGATCAAAACTATCCAAAGTATATCATGATTTAAATCAAGATTATAGGACCAATATATAAACGGCAAATCCTACAACTAATTTGTCCCAAGCATGTGCTTAGAATCCCAAATCTAATTGCGAAAATAATTTATTGCAGGCTGATGGTAATTTAAATGCAGATCGTGTAAATAGTCATCCGACCTTATAAACAACCGTTTGAACGAAAAGTCAATACAAAGACAAGTGGAGGAAATTACGGAACACGTAAAAATATCAAGGATTATGTGATAAATTATCAGTAATTCAAAAAATTACGTATTTGACATGCAGTAATCTCTAGAATTACATGATAAACGTTTTATTTGTATATTGATCCCATGTAAATCATAAGATTATGTGCAAACTCAAGAATAATCAACCATTAATCCATCCCCTTGTCACCATACGTGGCAACATATTAGAGAGACAAGTGGAGCAAACCTACTCGCCTCCAAAACCTATAAAAGGATGAGGCGACCAAATAAACAGGATTCCAACCTTTGTTACTTCAGGCTTATATACTGCTAAAATTTTCTCACTTTCTTTCTTTAAAAAATCCATAAACTAACTTGAGTGTCGAAAAGTTATCGTCAGACCACCGGCTCCCTTGACCGTTCTTCTATCTTGTAGAATTTTCATCTGGCAAATGAGCTGAGATGACAAATCTTTTTATGTCCAATGTATCTTAAATTTCAAGCATCAACGAATACTTAAAGCTAGACACCAAAAATACGTGCTGGAACAACAATATCTACACCTCTAATAGCTCTCCAAAACTTCATTCTTCGCAGGCTTCTGCAAAAACTAGTGATAACTGAAAATAAAATTTTTCATTACAGAAAGTATTAATAGCGGGTAAAGTTTGCAAATGACACTGATGAAAAGTGAAAGGTAATTGACACACCTAATAATAGATATGGTCTTCATGAGAGGTAAAAATAATAAATTCAACTGTTTTAATTACTTACCCATTAGTTAAATACAAAACATGCCTTTATTCGCTTTAAAATAATCCTGATCCTGATTTAATAAGACAAATCCTAATCTTTGTTAAATAAGTAGTAGTAATCTGAACTAAATAAGAAATAGTATAAATATATAACTCTAACAATGAGAACATTAAATGATCAATCACATGCCACTGATTTTAGTGAGACTCCAACTTTGTTCATTGACAATAAATTTTTTCTCCGCCATACTCTAAATTTTTTCTTCATTCTCTACTTTCGAGTATTAAAGAGAATTATTTTTCTTCGAACTCTAAAGTTAACGTCAACTTTAGAATATGAATGAGAATTTTTTCCCCATTCTCTAAAATTGACATCAATCTTAGAGCTTGTAGATTTCTTTTTCTTATTATTTTTTCTATGCTGTACAGTTGATGGAAATATTTTCTTTATACGCTAAAGTCAGCGAATCAGCACGAAAGGTTCTCGATTTTTTTGGACTTTTTCAACTTTACATAGTTTTATTCCTTTGTAAAGTCACAATAAATAAATGTATAAATAATGACTTTTTGCATAAAAATATGTGATTCGAGATATTTTTATAAAAGATAGGTGTGAAAATAATGAGGAGATTTAAAAGTTTAATATGAAAAGAAAACAGTAAAATTACTTTGATAATTGAGGATAATTTGGTCTAAAAATAGTAATAGAGGTCATTTTTTTAATTTTGTTATATGATTATTTTTAAATTAATATTATAAGCCGTGATTATTCTTTATTAAATCCCATATTTAATCTATACAGATTTTTGTCTTTCTTTCCATTACAAGATGCAAGCCACAATCTAACCCTTACTATATTTATTAAAGCAGAAAAAGAAAGGGGGATACGAGAATAAAAAAAAAACATTATGACAAGAAATAACAATGTAATATGACCCGTTCAGTTCGGCATTTAATCAAACACATAACACTACAAATGGATCCTCCGTTCATATCCAAAAAAGTGCACCACGGAATAGCAAAATATTCCTGCATATAAAAGTACTGAAGTAGAAGAACCTCTGAGGATCTAAATCCGAAGCTAAATTAGACGATACTGAAACGCGCCAATGTCCGTAGAGTAAAAAAAAAAAAAAAAAGAATAAAACAGCAATGTATCAAATTGTAAAATGATATACTTGAAGAAACGACAGGACGCGTACGAGAGTGAAGAGAACGTGTACCACAGCATTGATAAGCTCCCCAATTTTGCTACGTTCTCCGGTGATGACGACCTTCAGATTTGGATAGGAAGTTGAAGTAGAATCAGAAGAAGCTTGAATTCTGATGAACTGAAAATGAAGTCGCCTGTTAAGTCGCAGACCAGAAGAAACAGCGGAAGCTGGAGATGGAGAGAGAGGGAAGAGAGACGGGGCCTTGGAAACGTGTTGAGACTGGAACTGCTGCAGAGCCGGCCGTCACCAAATTAACCATAGATTGCTAGTAATTAATTATTTTCTTTTGGGGAAAATATCTGTAAAATATTATTATTAAAATAGAAATTAAAAGCACAATGATTTGGTGTGAAGTCTATGGATTGTGATCTTTTCACTTACGAAGCCACGTCGTAGCACTAGCGTCCTACATGCGAGACCGGTGACAACGACCGTATAATTATGTGCTTTTCTGTTTTTCATTAGAGTTACAATTGTGTGCTCCGTGAGTACCGTAGATCTCTCTCGGATTCTTATGTTTTCGAATTTCTCTGATAATCAGGGACAAAACTTCAATGATTATTAATTAATTGAACGGTCTAGATTATTTTATTTAAAGTATATTATTCTTTGCTTCCCATGTAGGGTAACTCAACTCTGGGTTGCTGTGCGCCCTTCTGGTCCAACTTCGGCCAATATGATTGCTTCGCTTCATATTCGAAATCAAATGGCAGTAAATGCTGGAGACCTTTACAAATACGGAAACTAACAGCACTGGATGGGATGCGCGGGGAATATTCTACTTTTCCCTGCTTTAACGTTATTGTAATTTTCTGCTGTACTTTTTCAAAATGTCAATTACCCCCCGATATTAGTATTCTTCTATGAAGTTCAATATTTTTAGCAATTTAACATATTTACCCTTATAAAAGTGAATCTCCTTTTTGAAAAAAAAAAATTGTTTTATTTAAAAATTAAATAAATTACTTAAAAAGTTTGAACCAAATCTTAATTATTAAGATATTAATTATTTTAATATGTATCTTTTATAAAAATATTCAATGAATGACTACTATTATATTGTAAATAAAGAGCCAAATAAGCCACTGTTTTATTCTTGACTCGGAAATCTATAAAATATTTTAAGAAAGAGGGCTTTAGTAGGATTGCCTGAACTCTAGAGAGTTGATATTTTCCATGGTTAGGGATTGACGTATAACAACCTTACCTTACCCTCTCACATATTGTATGATTGAAAACTCTCACATATTATATGATTGAAAACTCTTGCTATGTACTAACTGATGAAGTTCACTCGATAATACCATGAGAGTAAGAGCGACTTCAAGGTCTGATTATTGACAATCCATGGAGTCGTAATGGGTTGGTTAAAGATATGAGATTCATGGGTGAGCTAGAACTATTTTCCGTCTGAAGAAAGTAAAATTAAATTGAACTTAACCAATGGTATTCAAAATAAGAAAGATAGTTATCGGTCTCGGTTACACACAGACCTCGTCTATTCCTTAATCGTTGAGAAGGATCTCAGCTGAGATACTTAGTTGCAATAAATAAAAGTGAGATTTTCATTAAACAAAATGCCCTTAAAATCTATTTTTACTTTTGATAATAAATTTTACCCCCTCAACGTTGGGTCACCCAAATGAATCGACTTTTTTAAAAAAAGAAAAAAAAGTGTAAATTACCTTTTATCTCAATTGATCTAGAAGAAGATCTCGTACAAGAAACCAAAGCAGTTGAAGTTTCAGTGCTCGCCTAAAATATAAATTTATGTAACAACTAAAAAATAGAAAAATTATTCTTATAATAAATTTTTGTTATTGGCTATATAATTCTTATAATAAAAATCATAAATTTAAAAATGAAAATTCATTTTTATAATAGTTTTTTATTTTATTTTTTTTTTTGAATTTATTATTGATTATATAATTTTAGAGTTATTGTTGTTTCGATATTTTAAAACTAATATTATTTGCTATATAATATTAGTTATTTGTTTAATATTTTCATACAAAATAATTATTAAAATAACTATTATCTTGGTGATTGAGATTTAGTTCAAACTTTATTTGTAATTTTTTTATTTTTAGAAAAAATAGATCGATTTTTACAAATCAATTAAGTTGATTTAGTTTTATAAGGACAAATACCAAGGACAGTTGTAATTGGTATTTTTTCAAAATTTGGTAGAAAGTGATAATATCATTAAAAGTAGAGGGGAATTGGATATTCCCCAGCTTGGGGAACAATCCCGAGCTGCCTAGAATCCGTCAACTAATTTTTATGGCCGACGTCTTTTGGTTTAGTTAATAGGGCAGCATAGAATAGAATAATAGGAGGAAGGGACAACGATGAGACGCTGATTATCGAATTATTTTTCAATTTGAGTCATTGTAGAGTTTTCCGTTTGAAACGAGGCGGCTATATATCTATTTTTATTCTACAGTTATTTTAAGATAAAAAATAAAATATTAAAAATTTATATATATAACTAAAGAATTGATATCATCAAATATTTAATATAATTTTATTTTCAAAATTAAATAAAAATAAGCTTACAAAAACGAAAAAACAATGTGATTTCTTGTGATCAATTGGCATGTGACAGAAGCCAATTAATGGGAAACAAAATTATAGATCTACACATATTTTAAATAAATTATAAAAAGTCAAATAAATTATTTCTTAATCTGATAGAGGGTCAAAATTAGAAAATTACTACTTAATTACTGTTAATTATTAAACTTGATTTTGGAAAATTATTCTTTATAATATTTTGGAAAATTATTGTTCATAAGACGTTTGTTAAATCGACAAAAGAAAGTGATCATTTTTTAATTTTAAATATTTATTTTTAAAAATTAAATATTTTGAATTAAAGAATGTAATAGCCCTTAGCTTGTTAAAAATTTGCATTCAATTCAGGTACAAGTGGCCAACTAAATATGAACGTCGCTCCTCCACACGACTGCATATTACTCAACTAAGCAAGAAAAACGATTTATTACTAATTTATTACTCATCAAATTTATGATTTTCTTGTGCTATTTAAAAGGGAATTTTGTTGTAAATTCAATATATTTTAAATTAAGGTTTTATAACTTTAAAATTACAACTATTACAAAACAAAATTATTTAATATCGTAATATTTACCAAATACTTTTAACTGCTAAACTTCTTTTCAAAATTAAACAGAAATACATTAATACCAAACATATTCTTTATGTAGGTGATAATATCTGACACGACTCTTATTTTCATTCAACTAATTCAACAATGCGTTGGTACCAAATGTTTTTGAACCAAACAGCATATACCCTCTAAACCAATGGAAACAGGAGATCTGAGAGAAACAAGAAGCATTTCCTTCTATACTGAATACAAATAGGTTTCTTCCAATATTTCATCTTGAGAAGATTACTTCAAACCATTCTCCACGGAAGATTAGAAACACAAAACCTCCCTGTCAATACTAGTATAACAGTTTTTAAGACAGTTAAACCCCCCCTCAAAAAATGATTATATGAATACGCTGAATACTTATTCAAAGCCTGCAGAAAGATCCTCAGAACTTTCCATTTTAACAGAGGATTAAACTTGAGACAATGATAAAAACACACTTCCCATCCACAGCACACTGCCACACACATTACAAGGTTATGTATTCCAATAAATAAGTTTCTCATTCGCACCCTTAACTCTAAACAAATAATAAATCCAATCCCTAGAAACTACATCAGGTCGTCAAAATTCAGTTCCGCTCCACAATGGAAGGGATTTATAAGAATACTTCAGAACCAAGAGGACTACAAAGAGTGGGCAGATTTGCCCTTTCTAGCGTGATAACATTTAGGTGCCCTAAATAAATAATTGTTCCAATGGAACCAATTTCTGGAGCTACATATTCTCCCATGCAGTTACTTCAGCTTACTTGTTGTTGGTGGCTGCCATACACAGGGTAAGCACCGTAGACAGCAGCTGCTGTGTACATGCTTGGGTCATGCTGTGGTGGCAGAGCATAGCCATAACCATCATAAACTTGCCCTCCATAGTACGATCCACTCCACTGGTTGGAGTAATCTGCTCTAAACTGCTAATCCATAAACATATTAATTAAGGAAACTAACAACAAAACTGTATCATACAAGCTAGACAACATGAAACATTTTCAAATACTGTGTACATAGTCTTAAAAGGGGGGAAACTGATGCCTGCTTATTTGCTGGGTTGCGACCCCAAGAAAGGCGCACAGTTTGATTGCCAATTATTGTACCATTCAACTTCTGCAATGCTTCCTCAGCATTATCTCTGTTAACAGAGATCAGATGGAGGATCAAATAAGTGCCTTACTGAAACTATAACTAGACTAATATATTATTCACGGAGATGTAAGGAGAAAATAAAACCAGAATGTTACCTGTTGGCAAATTGTACAAACCCACATCCTTTTCCAACTGGTATTTTGACAGAGACTATTTCACCATACTGAGAGAAAGGTTGTTGAAGACCTTCATCGGTGACATGCGGGTCAAGCCCACCAACAAATATCTACAAGAAAACATGGATTAACCAACATGCTGCTCCTTATGGCAAAAAAAACATGGAGCTCAACAACTCACTGTTGTGTTCAAAGAATCTCCATCAGATTGAGGGCCTTGAGCAGAGGCAACATTTGATGCATATCCACCTGCAAAAAGCAAATGGGAAAAAAGAAAAGAAAAAGAAAATATTATTGAATCGAAAATGTGAAGAATTATATTAAGTATACAATTTGTAAAGCAATGTTCTATCTTCTCTCTTTTCCTTTGGCCATTTTTTTCCTCCTTTGATCCTGTCATCTCAGCTGATTATGAAAACAAATTAAGATCAGGATAAATCTTAGTGGCTTAACAAAGAAGTAAACATGTGATCATAAACAGATGAATAGAGGACACAGAGAGAAATCTCGTTGCCCCTCACTACAACTATTCCATTTTGTCATGAAAAATCTCAATTACGCTCAATAATACAACCAAACACCTAACTCTCAAGACTAGTCATCCCACAAAAAGCAGAGTCAGCATTTCCAGTATTTGGTCATCATGAAGTGATTCCTAATTTACTTGGGCATGAAGAATCTAGGTAAAAAGACCAAAACTGGATAACTATAGATCATAGCAATTATGCCATAACTTTTGTAGCATAAACAACTCCAGCTAGGCTTTTGTAATGGGAGGAGAAGGATCATAGTTCATTTCATAGCAAACATAAAAACAGGACCATTAACACAGAGATGCATCAAGAATCAGAGAGAAAGAAAGATTGTACGGAATGGAAAAGCAAATGGGTTACCAATTACCAAAAAATAATCCATAAAATGATTGCAGTACAGCAGTTTTGCTTCTCATAAATAAGAAAGATAAAACAGTGGCACTTAAGCAGCAATGCAAATCCTTGCACAAGATTTTAAATCAAAATCATTAATACCATTAAACATCCAGATAATGCACATGCAATGCAAGAAGAATAACTAATTACTTTGCGAAGAATATTGTTGTTGATATCCAGAGGACTTCCTAGGAGTTGCAGCACCAATACGCATAGGCCTGCTTGTACAATAGACACCATTCATTTCAGTCATTGCCTGTGACCTCTCGTTATCATCTCCAAACCTCACAAAACCATAACCTTTTGATCGACCAGTATTGGCATCAAAGACAACTTTTGCAGCTTTAACAGATGGATATCTACTAGCAAAAGTTTCATGCAATAAGCTATCAGTAACATCTGCAGCCAAATCTCCTACAAAGATAGAAAGATCAGGACCATTATCTGATCTCTTGTCACCCATGCTAAATGTTGCCCAGTTCAGGCGGAAAGGCTGGTCTGTATTGGGCATCAGAATGCTAGTGTAGCCTTGTAGAACTTTCTCAGCTGTTGCATGGGTAAAAAATTCAACAAATCCATAGCCCTCTGACAAGCCTGTCTGCTTATTGCGAATAACCTTTATGGAGGCAATCTACATGATACGTAGCAATACATGTTAGAGGAGAGAAGCCAAGGCAGAAAATTAATTAACAATAACAACCTAATATGGGACTCATCAAGTTGGATAATTTTACCCGGATGTGAAGAGATTTCTAATCAATGATTGGAAACAATAATCTTTCCACAATCTTGAAAAATAAAAACATAAAAGCTTTTAGTAGTTCATATCAGTACCAAGAATGGGTTTCTCAAAATACATATTCTTTTCCAGAAATTTCTCCCCAAAACTATATTCCCTCAAAAAATATGGAAAGGAGCTTAAAAGAAAATCAGCCATTCCTTTACATGATACGTAGCATCAAACCTAAATTGCAATTACCTTATTATCCATTGTTAGGGGAAAATGTTGAGAAAGGAAAATCAATATTAGCAAACCAATAAATATTTCATCCGTTTCTTCTCCCGTGTATTGCTTAATCATAAATGCTCAAAAGCCACCTTCAAGTTAAGCAGGCAACTACATAACAGCTTGAATAACATATTGCTCTTTCCAGAACTGTATTAAGTAGATGAGCAACAAATTTATCAAGGAATGAAAGAACATGAAAGGACACACTGTGTCCAGTAATAAATTCCGATGAAATAGAACCTACATAATGGCCATCTAACATATATTACTACTTGAAAAACTAGCATTGCAGATCTCTAAACATCAAGTAAGAAACCAAGCAAAAGAAAATCATGCACCCCCACCAAATCCCAAAATTAACTTTTATTATTATAGTAGCAAATTTTGAAGTCGCCCATTTCAAGTTTCATCTACTATCAAAACTTCATCCGTAATGAACTAAATGATTGAACTTTCTTTTACACATCCTTCTATATATGTTTTTCAATCACTGTCTTAGGAAGCAACTCCATCCCAGAATCTCAAAATTCTCCCATGCTTGTGTATCTGAGGAATATACAAGCATATAACACCACTCTATATATTTTCAATTTCCATTTTATTAATATGTTAAGCAGTCTAACTAGCAAATACAGTAATCAGTTATCTAAACTTATTAAGAAAAGCCATCTATGATTTCTAAAACAACTAAAACTCAATTCTGAACTTTTGCTCCACCCTTACAACAATTTTCTTTCCTGCTCAGATGCCTTGCATATAAGGAGAGCTACCATTTCCTTCATCTTCTCATTCCATATAATAAATTAATCATGGTCACAAAAAAATTTCCATAAATAGAAACATTCAAATTCATAAAAATAGTTAAAGAATTACTTCGACAATCCCAACTACGATGACACCCGTTAATTATTTTGCCTTACTGTTATTCAGTAACAACTTTACTATGTTTACTCTATGTTTATGCATCCACATAAATTCAGTGTATACAACCATAAACGTTAATATTCATATTCACAATCCATATTCACGTATCCATATGTACACCTAGAGAAAGAGAGAGTTGAGACCTCGCCAGTGGAGGCAAAGCAGTTATGCAGATAGTTTTCATCCATCCAATGATGTAAATCACCGACCCAGATGGTCTTATTTTCACCACTAGATCCTTGATGGTGCTGTTGGTGCGGCTGGTAGTGGTGATGTTGGTACTGGTGGTACGGCATGTAGTGAGGTTGCATCATCTGGGGAGGCATTACCATAGCCGCAGCCGGATATTGCATCGCTACCCACGGCTGCTGCTGCGTTTGTTGCTGCCACTGATTCTGCTGCTCCTGATGTGGCTGCGATGAATCGGAAACGTTTGATGGCATCTTATTCATTTATCTTCTCTATTTTTTAAAGATAAAACGAAATAAGCTGAGATGAGATGAGATGTGATGAAATCAAAAAATTTTTACGGATTGAATTGCAACGAATATAACAAAATAAAAATAATGAATCTGAGTTTTGAAAAGAGAGAGAAATGAACCTGAGATTTTGAGGGTGAGAGAGAGAAGGAGAGATTAGGGTATAAAACGAGTATTTATGTTTCGCTGAGGATGAATGATACGCGTGCGCCGTTGAAGTTTCGTCCAATGGATGAGGAGGTGATGTTTCATCGCAACCGTTGATTATTGACAAACCGAAGATATGTATGTGATACTGTTTTCAAGGGTTAAAGTTTCTCTTCGCTGGATCCCCCACCGACTACCTCCACCTGACCTTCACTGACTAGTGAATTGCGGAGGTATTTTACGATTTTTATATTTATTTAATTTGTTTTAGATTTAGTAGGAATGGCAAATGGTACCTTCTCCCACCCCTTTTGGCGTCACTGCTCTTTAATCGGGGTAACTTTTTCTCGGACGTTACTTTTATGGATGTACGTAGTTAACAAGCAGTCAAAGATTCACCGCATTAATAATACTACCTATGATTGCTTTTGCAACTAAATGGTAATTATAAATATAATATTTTATGACATAAATATTTCTAAAATGTTGTTCGTTAGAGTAAATTAATTAACCCGAAGAATTTCACACAAATAATAATTATGATTTGTGCTGTAGTACTATAGTTAATAAAGATAACACATTTGCACCTTGTCTGGGTGTTCAAAGGCCCATTGCCGTGGAGTAAAGTGGAAACTGTTCAGCCCAACACTTAACTTGTTTAGGAGGTTGGACATTAGCCTGAATTCGAACTTCACTTTCGTGAGGTCTTGACTAAACAAGCACAGATAACAAGACAACGTACAGGCTTAAAGCCAAATGCTCCAACAGGCTGCGCTTTTTATTATTCGAAGTTTTATTACGAAGTAAGGACAGGTTTGTTTTGTTTAACTTTCGAAACAAAGTTAAAAAATACATATTTGATAAATTTATGTTTATTAAATGCTTTAACTTTTGTATTTTTAAAATTGAGTAAAAGTATAATAAAATTAAATACGCCTTAAAAATATTATTTTAGGTCTTTTACAACAAATATAATTATGATAATATTCAGCTTCGTAGAAAATGACTAATCACTTAATTTAGATTCTACAAATCATTGGTCAAAAGTCACGGCCAATTAACTTACAACATGTTGTTTACATTTCCAACTTACATTCAACGTGTAATTTATATTATAAATTAATAAAGACATATCATCCTTTTTAACAATGTATTATATGTCGTCTAAAATTTATTTTTATAAATTGACATGTCGTTTTTGTTTCACCATTTTGTTCGCAACTAAAAACAAGTATCAAAATTAATTAAAGACTAGATCCAGTTTATATTTTGAGCTTGTAAATTAATAATGTGTCTTTTGTATTATAATTAAATCATATATAAATAATTATTTTTATTTATTGTCATATATCATATTAATGTAAATAATTATTATGCGCTAAGGATATAAAATAAAGATATATGATAATATTAATTATCATGTTTTACATTTTACATTTTATTTTTACGTACTATATTAATTTTATATTTTTTGGGTAATTAATATTATTATATTATATTAATTTATTTATAAATTTATATCCCAATATTATTCAAAATTATTTGCATATCTTACTCCCATGACTCTTTTGATGTTGTACGTCTTTGAAAGTGAGATACAATCAACAACTTTAAATATTAATTAAATATACCGTAGCGGATGCAACTCCAAATTTGACCAGATCCTAACTCATCTGTAATTATTGCAGCCAGGATTATCTTGTAGTGTGTAATGAATATTTCTTTCAAATCGAAGGTAAGCCTTTCTCCATTTGGACCATTTTCATGCAAAGAAATAATGACCTCAATCAGTGAGTGTAGGGCATAGAAATTTGGTAGCTAGTATTCCCTTAAGCCAGTGTGGTTACACACTAAATATGTCAACATACCTTAAAAAATTGCATTAAGTGGTCGACATTTTGAAAGTCTGTTGATCAAAATGCGTATTTTAAATATGTCCACAGCTTATAATTATAATCAATTTTCCTCCAATGATTCTATAAAGCTACAAAAGAGACAAAACAAACAATAACCGGAGACCTTAAAGGTTTCGGAATGGACGTACAATTTTAAAAACAAATAATAATAATAATAATAATAATAATAAAGTCATTTTATAATAAATTACAAAACCTTGAGCTCAGTTAAGGTCCAAGGTGCCCATATCTCCATTTCTTAATCTCTAGTTTGTTAATTAATTAGTAAAAGATTTTGTTGATTCCTATTTCGAAGGAGCACTTTGGATGATAATGGCATAGTCTTACGTCTCAAAATCTCAGCACCTGTTCTAAATGTTTAGTGTCTGCGGCTAAATAATTTTCCTATTTAATTAAAAAAAAATATATTTACAATAGTCAAGGGACGACAGTCTCTAGATTTTTACATAGGAAATGCTTTATGGTTGCTAGTTGGTTAAATTAGCCCCTTGAGATAATCATCAAATTTAACAGAGATTTGAGTTATTTTTTTTAATAATTATGGAAAATAAAAAAATATTGTTTCTTGATCACTAAAGTCAATGTCTTCATGCTGTTGTTAACAATTAATTACTTAACTAATTGACTGATTAATTGATTAATTTACTGCTTGTGAGAAAACTTTTATTCAATTAATTTGGTAGCTGATCATCGTTGTTCAGATGCAGGAGATCTCAGGTTTGAATTTTGACTCATACGAAGTTTAGAATTCTCCTGGTATTATCGTATGTTTCCAAGATTTTGTTTTTTATTTATATTTATTTATTTTAAATTATTTCGACCAGTCAAGAGCAATTCACACTGTGCAAAAATTTGGCTTGTGAAATGAAATTATTCAGCTCAATTTTTGAAGAGGAAAAACCAGGAACTATGGGGTTTGTAAAAAGATATCCCAGCAAAAATTGAAACCTAAAAAGGAGATGTTACTCCTTTTATATTTGTTGAACGCAACCACGGGTTTCTTCGATATATATATATATATATATATCAAGCTATATATGCATGTCCACCACAGTATGTTATAGAATAAATAATAAAACTGATAGTTACATCCTAAATAGACAGATATATAGGGCCGATTTTGCAGAAACAAAAACTGATCATGAGTTGCATTAGCCTTCAACTGAAATAATATATATGTACAAAGTACTTTATTAATGCCATGAAATGTTTTACAAATTCATGGGGAGGACAACACAAACACTAGCTAATACAGTACACTATCGAATACAAACCTGAAGCCACACGTAAATTTAACAACACATAAAAAGCGAAAATTAAGAAATTTCGATTTCATTTGTTAATTTTTACCGTCGCTAGTGGGTCCAACAGAGTGGCCAGCACCAGGGCTGTGTCCTGGTGTTGTAGGACGGAAGTCATCGCTGTCCCCTGAAACTCTGGAAACATCGTGGCCGTGGCCTGGTATCAGTGAGCGGAACACCTTCTCTGCCGAAGCATTGGCAATACTAGGGCTTTTAACTGGGTATGGCTCATAGGATTCTGCATGTTTTGATTTGTTGACAACACCGGGACTGTGGCCGGGTGCCGTGGGGCGAAAGTCGTTGCTTTCTCCTGAAACTCTGGGAACATCGGGGTTGGGGCTATGGCCAGGTATCAGTGGACGGAACACCTTCTCTGCTGAAACATCGGCAATAGTACTAGGACTTTTGCCAACTGGGATAGGTTTATAATTTTCTCCATGTTCGAAACTGTTGCCAACACCGGGACTGTGGCCCAGTGTTGGGGGACGGAAGACATTCTGTGCTGAAACGCTGGAGCTTTTACCTACTGAGGTTGGTTCATAATATTCCGCAAGTTCTAAAATGTTGCGGCGCCAGTTGACATTATTACTACTTTCACAGTTACCACAATTTTGTTTTATTTCTACACTCTTCAGAAGCCTTTCTTCAGTGTATATAATTCCATGCCAGAAAATCACTACAAGAAGAAAGGTACCAGTGAAAATGAAGTTATAAGCATTGGCCATAGTGAGAAATTAAGGGGATTGCTTGCTCTTTTTAGTTTAAGAGATTAGGTGAGGAAGAAGGCTCAAAGAAGATTTTGCTAATGAGAGATGGCGGAGAAGAGACAGGTATGCATGAACTCAATTGCCACCTTTGGTATTTATAGAATTTTAAGAGCGAGTAATGGTGTAAATTACTGGAAAAATGAAAACTAAAAAATTGATCCTACAAAAATGTAAACATATATATGATTATGCTTCCTTAATTAGATTCTCTTTGTGACTGAAGTGTGTGTGATCCGTATATTCTTTTATTGGTTGAGGATCTTTATTTTTCTATTTTTGCATGCCATGCAACTATTCCCCGTATTTCTCTAGGTTGAAATTAACCTTATTAAACAGTAAGTGAAAAATTATTACACGCAATTGGTGAAAAGACTTTTCTGGTACAACTCCAATATTTGACTTAATGTTCGGTCCTTAAAGAGTGTATTTGCAGGTTGGAGACCGAAGGACTGTTCATGCATCATATTTCGTGTGCTAATAGGTAATCAAACTATATGTATCTGCACTTACTTGAAGGATCTTTATATGGAAGTTGTTATCACAATTAATTGCAGTTTGAATTTCACTGAAGCCAGATATATATTTCTGAAATTATGTAGTTCCTGGAAACTACGTATAACAGACAAAAATCCTAATTACTAGCCGGGCATTAGGGATAACTAACCTTATAATATAACCAGTACCTCGCAGGCTAAATATTGATTATTCTTAAAGCACATTTATAGGAATATGCATCAACTGATCTCTGCTTTTACTGATGAAGGCAATCTGGGAGGAACTGCAAGGTTAAGACGAAAAAATTCATTGTAGTGGAAGTTTGAAATGTCAATTTTCTTCAAACTAAATCATGCATGAATCTGATAAATATCCTTCAAACTTTAAAGCTCTTTATAATTATATTTTTTTTTTTCTAGGGCATATGTTTCAACGAATCATGTATATTCTCTTTGACTTGTTCGGTGACATTTTGAGTGGTGGAAATATTCCAAATTTTCAAATTGTATATTAATTTATATTGTGAAATATCATTGTTACGGCTTCTGGGAAGATCATTTAACCGTGTATAGTTGCATTCAACTGTAGTGACCGTATTTTTTCCGCGAAAAAATCTGCAGGTTATTATGATAAGAATCGAGTCAGGATTTTGTGGGACTGCTGCCACGACTGAAAAATCTTTCTCCATATTTATGAAATTCAGACTAGAAACCCGCTGTACATGTTTCTCTGGGTTAAGCACTCAAGTAGGCCAAAATCAAAAGAAAGAACCTAACCTCCACCAAATACAAGTATTGAGACAGCTTCTTTCTTCGACTCTTGGTTTCCTATAACATTGTTTAAAAGAAAAACGATTTCTTGGAAAACTTAAGAAATTCCAATCGAGTACCAACTTTCATTTTTTAAAATATTCCACTTTCCTTGGACAACCTAAATTAAAACGCCTCCATCACACGTAGGAGTAAAGCACTTGTTCTATTTTCTAGTATATTTTCGTGGTCTAACTTGAATAGAGCCGCAAAGGCGATGAATCGAGATTCATAACCAGAGTAAGTGTCATTCTTAAATCAATGATCAAATTCAACTTTAGCGTGTGTATATATAAATAATAGAATAGAAATGGAAGATTTGTTGAACAATAATGAAAGACGATCTTGATGCATTTCTAAAAGTGCAGTGACCTTGACTAAGTGCGCACTAGTTTTTCAATAACTTTTACCACTAAAAGAAAGGTCCACAAGGTTTCAGACCCCACAGAAATTCCATTGGTGTCTATACCGTACCAATCTAGGGAGAAATTCGAAGCAAAATTAAACTGAAAGTGACCGATTAATAAAACCACTGTGTTTCTATTTAATTTTGAAAGCATAGTAATTAATTTTTCAATTTGTATTGGTTTGTCATAATATTTCCACGAGCAATTGTTAATTAAAAGTCTCAGCATTCTAATCTCAATTATATTGTACATCGTACATTAATTCTTATAAACGGTTGCGTGCCTCAATCTTCCTCTATCATCAAATCAAAGTACCATTTTCGCATAATGAATGATGGAAATGCTGAAACTGATGGGATTAATGCTGCCTGGTTGGCTCCTCGAGTTGGGGAAGTTAATTTAACTCCACTACTATTCCAAAACAGTTGTCACAAATAGTCAAACCGCACCAAATTGTGACAACAAACTGAGCAAACTCTGACATCGATGGATCGTATAAAAGAGAAAAGCGTCAGTATATCAGAATTAATGGCCATCAGATGCTAACCGTTGAACTTACAACAGAGAAAGTCGATATTTAGTCAAGAGAATCTAGCTAGCTAGGAATCTTTGGAGTAGGGGCCAGAAAGATTGGCCACCTTCAACAGTTTTTCCATATTTTTTTCTATCATATAAATTAGTGGCTTGACGTCATTGCCGCAGAGTGACAGTTTGAATTTTAATTGGAAAGATAATTAAACCTGTAAGGTTATGAAATTATATACCCAAACCTTTCCTCAAATTGGCGAATTCCAAGCTAAGTTGAATGAGGTTTAAAACCTTTCAAAATGAATTATGGGTGAGCTGCAGGGTAAATAAAACTTTAGTCTTTTGAATTACGTTTTTAAGCATAATATATTCATAATTCTCTCACTCTTATTCTCAAATTTTGAACTCTAGTGATCAGCCAACAAAATTAATTTATATACTACTAAATATATTTATGAGAATTTTAAGAATTGATTGCATGAATACAATAATTACTCAAGTTATAATTAAGTGTTGAATAACAATTTATTTTGCATACATCCCATCATGATAGTTAATATTGTGAAAGTCCTCGTCAACAAAAGTTATAATAACCCACTGCTTACTACTGTTACCTGAGTGTCAGTTTACACTTCATTTTGAAATAAGAAAAGATTTTATGAGAAAGGGATCGATAAACTTGAGATATTCATATTAAACCAATAAAAATATGATTGTTATTAGATGCTATCTATAATTACAATATGAATTTATTAATATAATAATACTGTTTATTCTAAAATTCTATCCTAAAATGCATCATAAATGAAGTGGTATGTGTTCATTGGATAGTGAAAAGATACAATAAATAATTTAAAAAATTATAAAAATTTATTACCTAATAAATACATACTAATTTACTTTCCACATGATTTAGATTCTATATTGAAATAAAAAATTTAGGATGAATAATATTATTAATTAATAAAATTTATGTATTAGTAGCTTACACTTATAATGTAGAATAAATAATTTTGTATACTTTATATTTTGTTAATACATACTTACTAATATAAATAAATATAAATTTAATTATTTTATACTATATTCATTGTACATTATTTATTTATATGTTATAAATAATATAAATTAATTATATGTGAATATATATATATATATATATAACTATAATACATGTAAAATATAATTCAAATAATAAAATAATTCTATTGACAGTGATACCTATCACTACTATTATGGTCTCTTGATGTACTATTCTTTGTTAGTATCACCAATCTCTAAATTTCACGATTTATATAATTATGTGATAAATTTTAACAATAAAATACAATAAGACACCAAAAAAGAAAGCAAATAAGTTTGATAACTATATTAACAGTGGTGAATGTTTGTACACTATCACCATATTTGGAGTCATTGTTCGTCTATCTATCTATTAGTGGTGGCATGCATTGCTATTCGTTATCGTTAATTTTGCAATGTGTGATGGTAGACTTTACTTTTCTTATTATTGTTTTTAGTGTTCTGTTGTCCAAAATAACTCGAAATTGCATAGATCATGAAATTTGAAGTTCAGTAGTGCTAAGAAGATTATAAATTAATTACCTTATTTTCGGTGACTAGTGACTTGCACCTGGGAACTATTTTTTTTTTTTAACCTTTTGCTTTTATTTTTTAATAATCGTTAACAAGAAAAAATAATGGTTGACGAATGAAAAGGTGACACATGGCAAGCCACGTCAAAATACACATAAATTTACGGTATTGGCTTCTTTTCTTTCTAACAAATGTTATTGACTAACAATGATGGTGTATAAGTATAATTTTAAATATAGACTACATTATGTATGTGGACAAATCTTGAGAATCGAACAGTTCTTTTCCCATTTACTCAGTAGATGCGTTTGGTTTGCGCTTGTTATAATTTGTCCGAGTCTGAGAGAAGGGACTTGAAACTCTAAGCCCATCAGGCCCTATATGCGAAACATTGGCGAATACGAGCCTATTAGGCAATAGAATTCAGGTCGAGTTGTGTTTTTTATTAACCTTATTTTTAACTCATCAGAGCGCTCGTAAGAATCGATAAAGAAAGCTGATGAATGGCTCTCTTGCGCGACTGGTTCTGTTAAGTGAGTAAAACGTGTATTGTTCGTGCCATGGCTAATGGTCAATAAGCTAGGGCTGTGAAGAATTGGTGACCATGGGTTGCGTTTCCTGGATGAAGCATGTTATTTTCAACATCATGTTACATTATTCGATAAACGGGGGTGTTACTTTATTTTATAATATGGGTTTTGTTAATTTTTAAGATACTATTTATTAAGATTTTTATATTTAGTAAATTATATTTTTTAATATATTAAAATTTATTATTAATTATTATATTAAAAATTAAAAATGATTGTAAATAATACCTATAAATATTTTAAAAATATTCGTTTGTAAATAAATTAAAACAAGAAAGAAAATAACATATAAAAGATCTAGAAGAAAACAAAGTAATGGTCACGTTTATGCTGTCGATTTCACAGCAGCATTCCTCAAAAGGAAAGTCTTAACATCTCAACAAATTTAATTGATTATATTTTGCTTAATTAACATATATTTTGTCAGAAAGGATAAAATTATTCAAAATTAATATTTAAATTGAAAACAAATATAATTTTTTATGAATGAGAACATATATATTTGGTTTTTACTATCCATATATTTGACATGTATTCGGTTATAATTAGGAGTAAAATAATTAAAATTAAATGTTAAAAGTATTTTTGTTGAGTTTATTATATTTTTGTAAGATTATGTATTTGTGTTAATTTTAAGACGTGGTTACTATTTTTACGTTTTACATACATCATTATTATGCTGTGGATTGCAACACACAAAAAAATCCACTGCCGATATTCGTACACACTTATGCTCCAAAGTGTCCACAAAAAGCCCATATTACAGGCCAGCAGGCCAGCCCAAATCCAACTGTCGACAAGACAAATCTCGTTGAAGCAATAAAAGTGAGAATCAGTGAAAAGAAATCGAGCAACAAAATTTTTAGTTTCTTTTTCATTCAAAAGAAAGGTCAAAATTGAACAGCGCCTAACCTCTGCAAATACAAGTTATGTGTAGCGAAGAGAATATGCCATTTTTATGTCATTGTCAGACATTATCAGATGCCATCTCCAATTAGTTTAAGGATAACTGAACGCAACTCTATTACTCATTTATTTTGTATCCACATGCACGCTTTCTTTTCTCTTTCATCTTCCGGGTACCTTCTCTCTCTAATTTTATGATTTCATGTGTTCATTGTTAAATTTCTCTAACTGTTGCTCCTGGCATTTTGTTGTTTCATTGATTTAAGTTCGATTTAAGTTTGCCTCCGAGCCGATTTTCTGTTTTTTGCAATGCTTTGATGCTATTTTATCGTAAATTTGTTTCTGGTTTGTGGCGGTTTCTGCTATGTATTTGAGGCAGTTTGTTGTTAAAGAAAACCCTAATGCCTGTTTGTTTGTTGAGAAAATGTTTTGGATACTGGAATAGGTACGAGTTGATATCATTTAAACTTATGCGACCGTTTTGGGTGTACCTAAACTAATATAGGCTAACATAGTTTGCATTTCGCCTAAGATATAGTTTAACTGAATTAATAATGACACAGTTTCTTTGGCTTATTTACTTTTAATTTAAAATGGTTGTCCTTCATTATCATTGATTTTTGTTTCAACTATTTTATGCAGAGGCGTTTGGTAGGATTAGCTCATTGAAACAATGACCAGCACTTAATTAAATGCCATAGTTTGCTTGTTAGAAATAAATGTTGAACTGGGATACCCATAAGTTTGGTGAAAAATCTGACGATCTTTCACCAGTTTGTCCAATACATTTGATTTATGTAATAACTCAAGTACAATATGTTTGTGTTTCTTTTAAATGCCTTGGTTTTATACTTTTATTGGATTTTTATGCAGTATCTTGGAGCTGGTTTCTACTGAAGTTCCGGTGCTCAAGTAGTGTGATTGATCTTCAAGAACTTGAATTCTGTGATCAACCCACTGCTCAATGGGTTCTAATAAGCAATCCGCTGGATTATTAGATACCCTCCGAATGGAGAGTGTCAGGACGATTCTAACTCATACGCAACCTTATCCGCATGAGCATTCACGGCATGCGATAATTGCTGTGGTTGTGGGTTGTCTGTTCTTTATCTCATCCGATAATATGCATACCCTCATAGAAAAGTTGGATAACAATATCAAATGGTGGTCTATGTATGCTTGTTTGCTTGGTTTTTTCTATTTTTTTTCATCTCCGTTTATAGGAAAGACCATTAAACCGAGCTATTCAAACTTTAGTCGATGGTAAGTTTTTATGCTAAAGCCAATGCTTAATCTTCTAATTCGGACAAATATCCATAAGTTTATATGGTTGGCAACACGGTACTAGATGGTGGTCTATTGACCTGGGAATTTTACTTTTGCAGGTATATCGCTTGGATTTTAGTTGCAGCAGTGTATCATCTTCCTAGTTTTCAATCAATGGGAGTGGATATGAGGATGAATTTGTCTTTGTTTTTGACAATATTTCTTGCTTCTATTCTGTTTCTTATTGTGTTTCACATTATATTTCTTGGCCTTTGGTATATTGGTCTTGTTTCCCGTGTGGCTGGAAGGAGGCCGGAGATTTTGACGATTGTCCAAAATTGTGCTGTAAGTGTTTAAGACACATTTGGCCTCATATAGTACATTAATTAAGTTTACCTTACCTTTTTGTTTTCTTTTTAACTTTTTGTGGCCTTCTCTGTAGGTTATTAGTGTATTCTGCTGTGTATTCTATAGTCATTGTGGTAATCGTGCTATTTTGAGACACAGACCGCATGAACGAAGAAATGCTAGCTGGTTTTCTTTGTTGAAGAAAGACAAAAGGAATACATGGCTTGCAAAATTCGTTCGCATGAATGAGTTGAAAGACCAGGTCTGCTCATCATGGTTTGCCCCAGTTGGGTCTGCGAGTGATTATCCACTTTTGTCCAAGTGGGTTATATATGGGGAGGTATAGTTAGAAACCTTTTATTTTGTATCATTTGGTCTGTAGTTTGTTATACAGTTTGTAATTTTTTTACTTTTATAATATTTTTCTGACTTGCAGTTAGTTAATGACAATGGTGGTTCATCTGATGAAATCTCACCTATATACTCATTATGGGCCACATTCATTGGCCTTTACATTGCCAATTATGTAGTGGAGAGGTCAACAGGGTTAGTATTAATTTGTGACTTGATTTTACCACATGCAAAATATAATTGAATTGAACATGTAAGAATATATTGCATGACTACTTTCAATTTGAATATTCTTGCTTATGCGTTTCTTGATTGTAAATGTGTTTCTGGTTTGCTTCCTTTTATATTGATTTCTGACTGTTGTCAGGTGGGCTCTTACTCACCCTTTATCAGTTGAAGAATATGAAGAGTTAAAGAAAAAGCAACTTAAGCCTGATTTCTTGGAAATGGTTCCTTGGTATTCGGGGTACATGTTTATTGTTTCTTTTATTTGTGTTGAAACTTTTTTTTTGGGGGACAGAATTGTTAAATAGATCTTTAATTAGTTGTACTCACTTTGCTATTGTCCTTATATTGCAGAACATCAGCTGATTTGTTCAAGACAGTTTTTGACCTCCTGGTATCAGTAACTGTATTTGTTGGTCGGTTTGACATGCGTATGATGCAGGTATAGTCCCGTATGTCCTCTTTTCAATAATATATTTAATGTTAATATTTTTTCATAGGATGCACAGATCTCTCTCCTTCTCTCACAATATTCTCCCAGAGTTCGTAGATTTTTGGTCTATTTACTGAGAAATATGAGGTTCTATAAAGAAATATGATGTTTCCTTCTGAAATCTTGTATCTCACAAACTAGGTCATTGCTTAACTGGCTAAGGTAATCTGGATAGATTGTATGTTTTGTTCTTTGCACTACTAGGAAGAGGGAATTTTAACTCTGAAGGATTTAAAAGCATTTTAAGTAGATCCATATATGGTAAATTTTGTTCATTGTTATTGTTATTTTCTGATTTTCTGCGGTTCAAACTTACCATATCTAATTTTGGTAAGATTTATGAAAACCGAATCATACAAATGCTGATAGTATTCTTTGAAGAGTGAATAGTGCTTGCGGTAAGAATCCTCCAGAGCTGTTGTCTCATGCTGATTTTTTGATTGTTGAAGAGAAAGCTCCTCTGATTTATTATTTGATATAAACCCACTTGTTAATTTTCTTCTAAATTATTATGGCCCCATAAAAAATCTAAATTGCTTCCCTATATGGAATAATCAGCAAGCTACTATTCTGGAATAGTTCTTTGTCTTAGACTAATCCTCCCTTTTATCTTTTATGAATTTTGCATTTTTGAGAATAAAAATCTATTTAAGCTCTGATACAGATTTTATGATATCTTCTATCTTCCCTCTTTTGCCATCATCAGGCAGCAATGAACAAGGTTCAAGAGGGTGATCAGCAAGGGGACTTTTTGTATGATCACTATAGTGAGAAAGAAGATCTATGGTTTGACTTCATGGCTGATACTGGTGATGGTGGAAACTCATCGTACTCTGTGGCGCGGCTACTGGCGCAGCCTCTTTTTTGTGTGGCAAGAGATGATTCTGTTTTCACCCTACCACGTGGAGATGTGTTACTTATTGGAGGGGATC
>JAWDEX010000003.1:4450120-4466887 GCA_035221805.1 Trichilia hirta | reverse complement strand
ATATCAATATATCACATCTTTAACACTTTAAAGAATAATAAATACATATACCGATTATACGTATTTATTTCGGCATTTCAAGTTATCATGAGATCACTAACCCTCTTTCGATAATATTTTATCTCCTCCTTCTTTATGAGAACTCTCAAAAAATTAGATGGACAAGTTCACCGTGACTCAGTCGTGAGTTAATGTCAAACACTTCGACTCCGAACACTTTAATCTTGAATATTTCGATACTCATCGACTATGGTTAGTGTCTAGCTACGCGCTATAGTCCCTAAGTTACGATAAAGAAGTGTCTTCATCAAACCTCCAATGATTGCACATAACGTGTGGGTGATATTCTTCTATTGTTCTATCCTGATCGAATAAGGGTTCATAGATATGTCAAAACCCTAATCTCGATGTTTATACGAATTATCGATTATATGTCATTATTGCTATGGCCATAGACTTAAAATTCAAATATCATATCGACATTCGTTTAGGAACTCAACTAGGACAAAGTCAACGAAAACTCTCAATCCATAATGTTAAGTCAATGGATCCCATCTTGACTGTTAACCGAATATCTATATGAACAAAGCATATCCAAACCGACTTCTTATACAAGGCGTGATTAGCCCTGCACTTATACACCATATAAAATATACCCATCCATATAGAGTTCGATTTTAAACGTCTTAGGTCAAAGGATTACATCGCATACTATTATAATTTATTGATAAATCATTAATTATATGCATACCATGTGATCTGTCAATATATGTAGCCTAGTTTGATAAATAGTTCACAAATTATAAATTCATACTAATACAATTCTGACAATAACCATATTATCAACCTATATATATCATCATATAATATCATTAGGTGGCAACTAGTATGCTTACTATATGATGTAGTTGCCCAATCTATATCACGTATGTAAGGAACAATTTGATAATTTTATTTAATAATTAAATAAAAATATCTAGAGAATTAATATACATTCTTTATATATGAGAATGCCAATATAAAGAAAATAGCTAATGTATGTGAATAAGGAATAATTTTTTCATTGACAGTCTACTATTTATATAAGATTACTAGCCCTAAAACTAACAACACGAATGATTTCTACGGCATACACTAATAATCTTAAGGTAGATAAATAAATAATAAAAGCCTACTGTTTTATGATAATATTTTGTCAAAATAATCTCGACCCCGAGTTCTTTAAAAGCTCTCAAAAAGCCCATAACTTGCTATAATGGCTAAGGGTGACATTCACACTAAGGATTTGCATTGCTTAATTTTTTGAATTACCTAACTCTTTAACTGAACATGGTATATACAAGACTCCTAGTCCTTAAGGTAGAAAAGCTAATCCTGCTATGGTTAGGGTATATTACTTAGCATAATTGATAAGAGTGAAAAACTAAATACCTATTGAGGTGATCGAGTATCACCCTCTCAAACTGGTTAGAACAGGAAACTAAGCACCTATGGCATACGTTATATGCCATTTTTTTGAAGTTACCAAAGTAAAAAAATTAAATTAAATCCAAGCTACTATGACTAAAAATGAATTCAAATACATAGGATAAAGGCCAAAAGATTGAGCCACTTACGTATGATTAAACGATGAGGAACAATGAAAGCAAGAATAAAATTGATAGGGACTTTTACAGCTGGGTCGATATATGTTTTGGAAGAGTTTGTGTATATGAGAGAAAAGATAAAACAAAATACAAAAATAAAGGGGTATTTATAATTGTTTTAAAGGATAGTGAAGCATTGCGATTTATCTTAAGTGTCAAAAATAGACAAACAGCATTACAACACATTAGACTATAATGCTTAACTACCTTAAAAAGATGCATCGTGATTAATAAAGGCACCTCTTATATTGACACGTAACACCTTTACAAAGTCCTAAATGATGCATTAATTTGTTTGCGTCCTTTTAAAAATGACAGCACTTAAAATAATGCACCCTAAATAATTAAACCCATTGTTGCCCTCACTATTTCAAAATTTAGAAAAAAGGAAAATATTTGCCATAAGTCATTGCCTTAGGTCAGAGAAATACACAAATTTCTACTAAAGTTTCACGTCAATAGAAACTTGGAACACATATGTTGGGAGTAAAATGAAGACTGTCATCTCAATCCGGGGACCGAAAAGATTACAACCCTATTCTAACCATAGAGGGTGTTAACTGTCAATAATACTGAGGTGAACACTTTAGGTAATCGAAAGCTCTCCGATCATGCTTTTGTCAATTATAGGGTCGAGAATTGTTATTTTACCATACCACAATGCTACAAGAACATCAATGTGAAAATGCCAGTTTATAGCATCAAAGGCTCACCTTGACTTAACATTTATTCTTTCTTAAAAATGGGAGAGATGAAGCAATGCTCGTGAATCTAAGCACTATAAAATATCATATCATATTTAAAGTTGTAAGCTGCAATGTTTGCAGATCTAAGCACTGCAAAATATCATATTACATTTAAAGTTATACACTACACAAGGCACTTTTCAGGTAATTATTATGCCGGTTTATACTCTTAAGTTATGATTTGCCCCTGGCTCTGGTATGTAATATTTTAATAAATTAATTTCTCATTCTCCAATACTTATACGTGTAAAAATTAAAAAAAGAAAAATACAACTAGCCCTTATAAATTAGGAGCTTCTTTATTGAAAAGGAGATGGACATTGAACACTCCTTCTCACCATTATGCTGCATTAGTATTTCTTATCATTCAAAACACTAACACCTTGACCTATTCTAATCTTCTTTTCTTTGATAAAAATTTTGTTTAATTTAAGTACTGAAATTTATACGTTAAAAAATTTACTTAACTTCTAATTTATTTTCTTGTGATTTTGGGCTATTAAATTATTACGCATAAAAGAATTATCAATCCAAGGTGAGACCATCAATCATCATAAGCAATAGTTAAAAGATAAATTTGTATAATATTTAGAATATTTTTTTACGAAAATTTTTGGGCATTAACAATAATTTTATGACTTTAAATTTCAATTATTAGATAAGAATTTAAAAGTTAAAATTTTGTTTTTAAATTTATATAAAAATTTAAGTTAAAAGAGAAACTGAAACCTAATTAAATATAAGAGATGCAATTTCAAAATTGACCAGATCCTAACTCATTTGTAATTATTGCTGGTATAGTCTTGTCTAATGAATATTCCTTTTAAATCGAAGGCCATCCTTTCTCCGTTTGGATTCTTTCGATGCAAAGAAATAATACCTCGATTGGTGAGACTTGGGAAGAGAAATTTGGGAGCTATTATTCCCATAAAGGAGTGGTCTACACGCTAAACATGTCAACACACCTCAAAAAATTGCATTAAGTGGTCGACATTTTGATCTATAGATCACAATCCACATTTTAAATATGTCCATAGCTCTTAATTAATTTTCCTTACCCGAATGTAGAAAGCTACAAAACAAACATTAGCCGGAAACCTTAAAGGTTTAGGAATGGACAATTTTAAAAACAAAAAATAATAATAATTAAGTAATGTTGTAATAAATTACGTGTCCTTAGCTGAGTTAAGGTCCAAGATGCCCATATCTCCATTTCTTGACTTCTTTGTTAATTAATTAATTAATAAAAGAATTTGTTGACTCCGATTCGGAAGGAGCACTTTGGATGATAATGGCATTGTCTCACGTCTCACATCTGGACGCCTCTTCTAAATGTTTGGAATCTGCGGCTAAATAATTTTCCTAATTAAAAAATTATTTAAAAAGTCAAGGACGACGATCTCTAGATTTATATGTTGTGATTATTGTAATATAGGAAATGCATTTGTTTACGGTTGATTGTTGGTTAAATTAGTCTATAGAGATAATCATCAAATATAAGAGAGATTTGATAGTTTTTTTAATGATAGTCGTAAAAGTAAAAAATATTGTTTCCTGCTCACTAAAGTCTCTGTCTTCAAGCATTTGTTGTCAATTAATAAATTGATTGCTTGATTAGTTGACTAATATCCAGCGTGCAAGAAACCTTTCAATTAATTAATTTGGTAGCTGGTCATCATAATCCGAATGCAGGAAATCACAGGTTTGAAGATTGAGTCATTTGAAGTTTAGAATTCTCCTGGTATAAAAATTTATTTATCTTTTATTTATATTTATTTATTTTAAAATTTCGAAATTGAATATCAAATCTCTACCAGTCAAGAGCACTTCACCCTGGGCAAATATATTGGCCTGTGAAATGAAATTAATCAACTCAAATTTTTTTAAGAGAAAAAACTCAGAAATATGGGCGTTTGTAAATAGATATCCCAGCAAAATTTGGAACCTAAAAGGGAGATGTTATTCCTTTTATACTTGTTCAACGAAATAAGGCTTTCCTCCTCCATATGTGCGCGGACGCGCGTGTATAACTACTATATCCTATGGGGCCTTTGCAGAAACACATCACGAGTTCTATTGGTCTTCAACTGAAGCTTTTAATATATATATACAAATCAAGATCTAGCTTTATTAATATCATGCAATATTTTACAAATACAAGGGGAAGATAATACAAACACTAGCTAGTACAGTACATCGTCGAATACAAACCCGAAGGAATACGTAAATTTCACAAGAGATAAGTAGAGAATATTAAGAAATTTCACTTTTATCTTTTTAGTTTTCACTGTCGCGAGGGGGTCCAAAGGAGTGGCCAGCACCAGGACTGTGTCCTGGTGTCGTAGGACGGAAGCCATCGCTGTCCCCTGAAACTCTGGAAACATCGGGGCCGTGGCCTGGTATCAGTGGGCGGAACACCTTCTCTGCCGAAGCGTTGGCAATAACAGGGCTTTTAACTGAGTTTGGTTCAAAATATTCTTTATGTTTTGATTTGTCGCCAACATAGGGACTGTGGCCTGGTGTCGTGGGGCGGAAGCCGTTGCTTTCCCCTGAAATTCTGGGAACATCGGGGCCGTGGCTATGGCCTGGTATCAGTGGACGGAACACCTTCTCTGCTGGAACATCGGTAAGAGTATTAGGGCTTTTGCCAACTTGCTTTGGTTTATAATTTTCTGCATGCTCGAAAATGTTGCCAACACCGGGACCGTGGCCGGGTGTTGTGGGACGGAAGCCGTCTCCTTTTGCTGAAACTTTGGCAATATCCGGACTGTGGCCTTGTGTTGGGGGACGGAAGACACTCTGTGCTGAAACACTGGAGCTTTTACCAACTGAGGTTGGTTCATAATATTCCGCATGTTCTAAAATGTTGCGACGCCAGTTGACATTATTATTACTGCCACGGTTACCGCATTTTTGGTTTTTCTCAACACTCTTCAAAAGCCTTTCTTCAGTGGATATAATTCCATGCGAAAAAATCAATATAAGAAGAAAGGCTCCACTGAAAATGAGGTTATAAGTATTGGTCATAGTGAGAAATTATGGGGAATGCTTGCCTTTCTAGCTGAAGAGATTAAAAGAAGAAGAAGGCCCGTAGAAGATTTTGCCAATGGGAGATGGCTGAGAAGAGACAGCTATGCATAAACTCAATTGCAGCCTTGGGTATTTATAGAGTTATGAGCCAGTCATGGTGCGAGTAGGACAACAAAACTAAAAAATTATCCAATAAAAAAGTAAACATATGATTACCCTTAATTAGATTCTTTGTGTGACAGAAGTGTGTGTGATCCGTATATTCTTCTATTGGTTGAGGATCTCTATTTTTCTATTTTTGCATGTCCCATGCAACTATTCCCTGTATTTCTTTCGGTTCAAAGTAAACTTATTTAACAGTAAGTGAAAAATTATTACACGCAACTGGTGAAAATGACATTTCTGGTACAACTCCAATATTTGACCTAATGTTCGGTCCTTAAAGAGTTCATCCTCAGTCTGGAGACCGGAAGGACTATTCATACATCATATTTCGCGTGCTAATTATAATATATAGGTGATGGAACTACATGCAGCTGCACTTACTGGAAATATGTCCATGGAAGTTGTTATCGCAATTAATCGCAGCTTGAATTTCATTGAAGCAGGGATATATTTCTCAAATTCTGTAATTCCTGGAAACTACATACAATGGAAAAAATCCTAATTACTAATTAAGGAGGCACTAGTTGGAAGTACGCATCCATTAACTTCGACTTTAATTGATGAAAGAAATGTGGGAGGAACTGCAAGGCTAAGATGAAAAAATTCGTAGTAGTGGAAGTTGGAAAGTCAATTTTCTTCAAATTAAATCATGCATGAATCTCATAAAATATCCTTCAAACTTTAAGCTCTTTATAATTATTTTTTTGGCCATAATTTTCAATGAATCGTGCATCTTCTCTTTGACTTGTTCGGAGACATTTGAGGGTGGGAATGCTCAAAATTTTCAAACTGTATTTTAAAATATATTGTGAGATATAATTGTCACGGCTGCTGGGGAGATCAATTCACCGTGTATAGTTGCATACAACAGTAGATAGAGACTGTATTTTTTCTGAGAAAAATCTGCAGGTTATTATGATAAGAATCCAGTCAGGATTACGTGGGGCTGCTACCATGACGGAAAAATCTTCTTCCATATTTATGAACTTCAGACTACTACCTCTGTATCTGTTTCTCTGAGTAGGCCAGAATCAAAAGAAAAGAACCAATCCTCCACCAAAATATAAGACCTGATACAGCTTCCTTCCTCGGTAGCTTGGTTTCCTGTTTAAGATTGTTTAAAAGCAAATTGATTTTGCGGAAAATTTAAGGAATTCCAATTGAATGTCATTTCTTATTTTCTAAGTACACCAACTTCCTTGGACAGTATAAATTTGCACACCTCCATCATAAATATGGGTAAAAAGCACTAGTCCAATTTTATAGTATATTTTCGTGGTCTGACTTGAATAGAGACCCAAAGACGATGAATAAAAATTCATAACTAGAGCAAGCGTCATTATTATATCAATGATGAAATCAACTTGAGTGTATGTTATATATAATAGAATAGAAAAGCAAGATTTGTTGAACAATAATGAAAGACGATCTTGACTAAGTGCGCACTAGTTTTTCAAAATTTTTACCACTAAAAGAAAGAAGAATGACAAATATTTTTATAATTTTTTAAAATAATAAATACTCTTTATGATAAAAAATTTTTTAAATTTGAAAATTATGGTAAATACTCTTTGTCAAATTAATTTTTTTAATTTTTTATTTTTTTCTATGATGTAATAATTATTATGCTCTTAACTTTTATAAAATATAAAAATTAAAAAATATATATATAATATATAAAATTACTATTAAAAAATTATATAAAATACATAGAACATAAAATATTGATAAATTATATTTTAAAATTTTTATATTTTATGAAGTTAGAGTATAATAATTATTATACCGTAAAAAAAGATAAAAAATTTTAAAAATTAATTTAGTAAAAAAATATTTATCATAACACTTAAATTTTAGAAAAAATTTTGTCACAAAATATAAAGTAAACGTATTTCTTATCCCACTTAAAAGGAGGTCTATAGTGTTTCAAGAAACACCCCACATAGGATTGTTATCTATAGCTGTATAAATCTAAAGAAAGCAATTCAAAGCAAAATTAAAGTAAAAATAATTGACTTGTGAATACCCTTTGACCAATATGATTCTATTTAAATCTGAAAGCATAATAATTAATTTCTCAATTTTTTTCAATCAATCAAATGTATCTGTTTGTCATAATATTTCAATACTGAACATAATTTTAAGAGCAACTGCTAATTAAAAGTCTCGGCATTCTGATCTCAATTACATTCTACATTGATTCTTATAAATGGTTGCCCGCCTCAATCTATTATTTTCATGTAACGAAAGACGGAAAATGTTGAATAAGATGGGATTAATGGAGGCTGGTTGGCTCCTCAAATTGGGGAAGTTAAACTTTGCTCCACGGCTATTACGAAACACTGGTAACAAATAGTGAAAGCGCACGAAATCGTGACAACAAATTGAACGAACTCTGACATTGATGGATTGTTTGGAAGAGAAAAGCTTCAACGTGTCAGAGTACCGTCAGATGCTAATCGTTGAAACTACAACAGAGAAAGGTCATACTTAGTCAAGAGAATCTAGTTACCCAGGAATCATTGGAGTAGGGGCCAGAAAGATTTGCCACATTCAACAGTCTCTCTCTCTCTCTCTCTCTCTCTCTCTCTTTTCATTTAAGTTAGTGGCTTGATCATCATTGCTCCCGAGTGAGGGTTTGAATTTTAATTAGAAAAAGAATTATACTTTTAAGGTTGATTAAATGTACATAACAGTTTCACACAAGTTATAATTGAGATGTTGAACAACCAATTTATGTTGTATACATCCCATTAATATTGTGGAAATTCTCGCCAAAGAAGAGCATAATAACCCATTCCTCCACCTTAAGTATCAATTCACTCCTTAATTTGGCAATATATAAAAATATAATTATTTAAGAATACACAGATAAATTTAAGATCTTCAAATTAAAATAATAAAAATATGATTATTATTAAGCCATTGTCTACAATCACAATAACAAATATATATATATAATAATATTATCAATTTGAAATGAAGTGGTATATATTAATTGGATAATAAAAAGATATAATAAAAAGTATAAAAATTTATCATCTAATAAATATATTAATTGGGTTACATTTTAAGATCAGTGGAATTATTGATTAATATATTACCCTTATAACATAGAATAAATAATTTTATATAGTGTTCGTGCATATATATATATATATATATATATATATAATCATTTCTATCCCAACAACACGTAATAAAAAATAAAAAATATAATAATTATATTATAAACAATAAATATTTCAATTAATAAATAAGTACAATGGGGGCAATTATTACCATCGTATTCATCGTCGCTTGATGATGATGCGTTTTGGTCTGTATTGGTATTACGTGCCTCTAAATTTCAAATTTATACAAAATTATACGTTTAGTTTCAACGATAGAACACAGGAAGACACACAACCTCCCCAACAACAACAACAACATAAATAAATAAATAAAATAAAGTATTAACGGTGGTGAATGGGCGTACACTAACACCATGTTTGAGGTCGTTCTAGATCAATCTATCTAATAGTGGTACCAATATATCACTATTAGTTGTCATTAATTAACATTGCAATGTTTGGCGGCATAATTTATTTTGCTTGTTTTGGGCATTTTTTTTATGTTCTATTTGTCGAAAATAACTCAACTACTGCATATATCATGATATTTGGGGTTCGATTGTGCTAAAGAGTGACTATAATTTACCTTGTTTTGGGTGACAAGTGACTTGCACTTGGGGAATACCTTTTTTTTTTTTTTTATCCTTTTGTTTTTTTAAATAAATGTTAATAAAGAAAATAGTTGAATGAATCAAAAGGTCACACATGGCAAACCATGTACAGATACACATAAATTTAGTGTATTAGTTTTTTTTTTTCTTTTTCTTTCTAACAAATATTATTCACTAACAATGAGGGTGTATGAATATACTTTTAAATATTATGGATTATTTTACGTGTTTGGAGAACCCTTGAGAATCCAACAATCCTTTCCCTATTTTCACCGTTCTACAACTAAGATAAAATCGCATGGGCTGAGACAATTTGATTGCCTGATAAATTGTCCTAGACTGAGAGGTGGGATTTGAAACTCCGAACCCATCCGGCCCTATATATGGGAAACATTGCAGACTATGGGCATTAGGCAATAGAATTTGGATCGAGCAGTATTATTTATTCTCCACCCACCCACCCCACCCAGCCCATTTATTGCTCATCGCACGCCGTTCATAAGAATCAGTGAAGAAAGACAATATATGGGTCGGGAAAAATGTAAATGCAACTCGCTTGGGCGGCAGGTTTTGTTAACAAATAATACCTGCAGTGCTTTTTATGCCATGGTTAATAGGCAATCAGCCGCCCAAAAAACTAGTGGTTGCGAAGACTGTAGCCATGGGCTGCTTTCCTAGATAAAGCGTGTTATTTTCCATATCTTGTTACTTTATTTTATATATTAAACAAAGAAAAAAAACATTAAAAAAATAATATGCTGATCATGTTCACATTTATATTGTGGATTACATAGCAGAATTCCTCAAAAGTAAATTCTCAACATCTCAACACCTTAACTAATTATGTTTTGCTTAATTGATAGATACGTATATCTGCAAGTAATATATTAATTAGGAACAAATATAATTTTTTATTATTGAATACGAATAAGGACGCATATATATGTTTTTTACTATCCATATATTTGACATGTATTCAGTTATAATGAAGAATTAAATTATTAAAAATTAAAAATTAGAAATTAAAAGTCCTTTTATTGAGTTTATAATATTTTTATCATGATATTACGTTAATTTTAGACAGAGTTATTTCTGTTATGAATTATATAATTTTTTTATATTTTTAAAATTTAATTTAAAATATATATCATTATTATTTTAATAAATAAAATATAATAAAACTATTGTTTTGGTGTTATAATTTTTAATTTAACAATAAAATTATTTATTTTTTTATTATTTAAATATTATTAATACTTAAAATGCCACAAAGGAGAAGTAAAAAAAACCACGCAGACATTACAAACACGTACTCTAAATGTACACAGAATGCCCACATTACAGGCCCATAACATCAAGCCAGTCCCCATCCAACGGTCAACAATGTGCAAAACGTTGTTTCAAAATAAATTTCATCGATGTAATAAATGTGAACTTCAGCGAAAGGAACCCGGGAACAAAATTATTTTTTCTTTTCCCATTCAAAAGAAAGGTCAAAATTGAACGATAAGTAACCTCTGCAAAAGCAAGTTAATGTGCAGTGAAGAGAATATTCTATTGTTATGTTATTCTCAGACATTCTTAGATGCCATTTCCATGTCGTTTAAGGATAACTGAACGCAACTCTTTTTTATTTATTTTTGCATCCACATGCACGCTTTCTTTTCTCTATCATCTTCCAGGTGCCTTCTCTCTCTAATTATATGATTTGATGTGTTCATTGTTAAAATTCTCCAACTGTTGCTCGTGACACGTTTTGTTTGATTGACTTAAGTTCGATTTCAGTTTGCGAAGGTTGGTTCCTCGGAGCCGATGTTCTGTTTTTTGTAATGCATCGATGCTATTTTATTGGAAATTTGTTTTTGGTTTGTGGCGGTTTCTGCTATGTATTTGAGGCAGTTTGTTGTTAAAGAAAACCCTAATGTCTTTTTGTTTGCTGAGAAAATGTTTTGGAGACCGGAATAGATACGAGTTTATATCATTTAAACTTTTGCAACCTTTTTTGGGTGTACCTGAACTAAAATAGGCTAACATGGTTTGCGTTTCGAATAAGACGTGTTCTACAGTGAATTGATAATAACACAATTTCTAAAATTGCCCTCCATTATCATTGTTTTTGTTCCCCAGCCATTTTGTGCAAACTTAATTAATGCCATAGTTTGCTTGCTAGAAAGAAATGTTGAACTGGGATACTGATAAGTTTGGTGAAACATAGGACGATCTTTCACCAGTTTGTCCACTACACTTGATTTATGTAATTACTCAAATAAAATCTGTATGCATTTCTTTAAATGCCCTTCATTTTATTCGATTTTCATGCAGTGTCCTGGAGTTGGTCTCTACCAAAGTTCTGGTGCTCAAGAAGTGTGACTGATCTGCAAGAACTTGAATTCTGTGATTAACTCAAATTAGTGCAATCACTGCTCAATGGGTTCTAATAAGCAATCTGCTGGATTATTCGATAGCCTCCGAATGGAGAGGGTCAGGACGATTCTAACTCATACGCAACCTTACCCGCATGAACATTCACGGCATGCGATAATTGCTGTGGTTGTTGGTTGTCTGTTCTTTATCTCATCTGATAACATGCATACCCTCGTAGAAAAGTTGGATAATAATATCAAATGGTGGTCTATGTATGCTTGTTTGCTTGGTTTTTTCTATTTCTTTTCATCTCCGTTTATAGGAAAGACCTTTAAACCGAGCTATTCAAATTTTAGTCGATGGTAAGTTCTTTATGCTAAAGCTAATGCTTAATCGTCTAATTTGGACAAATATGCATAAGTTTATATGTGTGGCAACACAGTACTGGCTGGTAGTTTATTGACTTGGGAACTTTACTTTTCAGGTATATAGCTTGGATTTTAGTTGCAGCAGTGTATCATCTTCCTAGTTTTCAATCAATGGGAGTTGACATGAGGATGAATTTGTCTTTGTTTTTGACAATATTTCTTGCTTCTATTCTGTTTCTCATTGTGTTTCACATTATATTTCTTGGCCTTTGGTATATTGGTCTTGTATCTCGTGTGGCTGGAAGGAGGCCGGAGATTTTGACGATTCTCCAAAATTGTGCTGTAAGTGTTGAAGACACATTTGGCCTCATATAGTACATTAGATAAGTTTGCCTTCCCTTTTGTTTTCTTTTTAACTTTTTGTGGCCTTGTCTGTAGGTTATTAGTGTATTCTGCTGTGTTTTCTATAGTCATTGCGGTAATCGTGCTATTTTGAGACACAGACCACTTGAACGAAGAAATTCTAGTTGGTTTTCTTTGTTGAAGAAAGACCAGAGGAATACATGGCTTGCAAAATTCATTCGCATAAATGAGTTGAAAGACCAGGTCTGCTCATCGTGGTTTGCCCCAGTTGGTTCTGCAAGTGATTACCCACTTTTGTCCAAGTGGGTTATATATGGGGAGGTACAGTTAGAAGCCATTTATTTTGAATCATTTGGTCAGTAGTTCATTGTACAGTTTCTAATTTTTATCCTTTTATAATCTTTTTCTGATTTGCAGTTAGTTAGTGACAATGGTGGATCATCGGATGAAATCTCACCTATATATTCATTATGGGCCACATTTATTGGCCTTTACATTGCCAATTATGTAGTGGAAAGGTCAACAGGGTTAGTGTTAATGTCTGACTTGATTTTGTGACACACAAAATATAGTTTACTATTGCACGTTAATTTGATTGAATATGTAAGAATATATTGCATGACTACTTTTGATTTGATTATTATTGCTTATGCGCTTCTTGATTGTAAATGTGTTTCTGGTTTGCTTCCTTTTATATTGCTTTCTGACTATTGTCAGGTGGGCTCTTACTCACCCTTTGTCAGTTGAAGAATATGAAAAGTTAAAGAAAAAGCAACTTAAGCCTGATTTCTTGGATATGGTTCCTTGGTATTCAGGGTACATTTTATTGTTTCTTTTCTTTGTGTTAAATTTTTTTTTTTGGGCAGGGGTGAAGGGGGGAGAGGAGCAGAATTGTTAAATAGATCTTTTAATTAGCTGTACTCACTTTGCCAGTGACTTTATATTGCAGAACATCAGCTGATTTGTTCAAGACAGTTTTTGACCTCCTGGTATCAGTAACTGTATTTGTTGGTCGGTTTGATATGCGCATGATGCAGGTATATTCACTTATGGCCTGGTTTTCAATAATGTATCTAATTTTAATATTTTTTTCATGCAATACATAGATCTCTCTCCTCTCTCACTATATTCTACCAGAGTTTGTAGATTTTTTGGTCTATTTATTGAGAAATATGATGTTTCTTTCTGAAATATCTTGTATCTCACAATCTAGGCCATTGTTTAACTGGCTAAGGTAATCTGGATAGATTCTATGTTTTGTTCTTTGCACTACTAGGAAAAGGGGATTTTACCTATGAAGGATTTAAAACTAGGGAGTTTCAGAATCTGATCCAATTCGTAATTTGCACAATCCGATCCAATCTGATTTGCATTTTCTGGACTGGTGGATTAATGGATTGGATACGGATTGAAAAATTTGAAATCCACATAATGTGGATCGGATTATGGATTTGCACAGTAAATTCACAAAATATTCGCAAACCTCAAAAAGTAATATTTTTTAAAACAATTATTATTTATAGCGATAAATATATTAAAAAATATATTATTTGATTCATAATCAATTTAAAATTAAAACTCAATTGTCAATTAAAACATATAAAGAAATTATTTTTATTTTTATATGTAAAATAAGTCAATTATTTAACAAAAATAAAAACAAAATCTAAAATCCCTAAGTCTCCACATACACCACACCTCTATTCCAAAAATGATATTGTTTTGTAAAACTAGTATATTTACACTTTTATTTTTTCTTTTTGTTTTAAATCACTATATATGTTTGAAATTTCAAAGAAGATTTATTTTTTTATTATCTTAATTAATTTAGTAATTAATAGGTTGATATTGAATTTTTTTTTTTTTTTTTTTTTTTTTTTTTTTTTTTTTTTTTTTTTGTAGCACATGGTTGCAAATTTGAAAAGTTTTCTTTTAGTATATTTGACTGCATGGTACGTGGATTTGGTTCTTCAATCCGCAGATTAAAATGGATTGAAAAAATTTTAATCCACACCAGATATAGATTGAAAAACTTCAATCTGCAAATTTGTGGATTGGATACGGATCTGGTCAAAATCTGCATAATCCTATCTGCAAACAGCTCTATTTAAAACCATTTTAAGTAGATCCATATGTGGTAAATTTTGTTATTGTTATTGTTATTTTCTGATTTTCTGCAGTTCAAACTTCCCATATCTAATTTTGGTAAGATATAAAAACTGATAATATTCTTTGAAAAGAAAATGGTCTCTGCAGTAAGAATCCTCCAGAGCTGTTGTCTGATGCTTATTTTTTTGATTGGCGAAGAGAAAGCTCCTGTGATTTTGTATTTGATATAAACCTATGTGTTAAGTTTCTTCTAAATTAATTATGGTCCGTAAAAGTACTTCCCTATATGAAATAATCAGAGATTTAGTATTCTGGAAGAGTTCTTATGTTTGACTAATCCTCTTTTTCATCTTTTATGAATTTTGTGTTTTTGAGATTAAAAGTCTATTTGAGCTCTGGTATGGATTTTATAACTTCTTCTATTTTTCTTCTTTTGCCATCATCAGGCGGCAATGAACCAGGTTCAAGAGGGTGATAAGCAAGGAGACTTTTTGTACGATCATTATAGTGAGAAAGAAGATCTATGGTTTGACTTCATGGCTGATACTGGTGATGGTGGAAACTCATCATACTCTGTGGCAAGGCTACTTGCACGGCCTCTTATTCGTGTGGCAAGAGATGATTCTGTTTTCACCCTACCACGTGGAGATGTGGTACTTATTGGAGGGGATCTGGCGTAAGTGGTTATATTTCTTATACATGATTTATAATATGATGTGATCATATCAAAATTTATTAATTGGTAATGGCTCTAAGGTAATGCTATTGTGATATTTCATGGAATGGTCAAGTAATTGTTGGCTCTATTTGACAATCAAATGTCAAGGGTTTTGATGGGTATAACTGGCTGAAGTTGAATTACTGAAAATTGAATCTTTGAATAATTTTTAGTGAACCGAAGTGTTGATGTAGATATTGAGAGGTTGACATTGTTCAAGGTTAGAAAGGGTGATTTATTTATTGGCATAGTTCATATATTGGGTTCAATAGCTTGCTTCATAATGGTGATTGGCATTAAGAGGATTTGTTTGAGTTACTTTCAGTTTGATTTTGGCTACTCATGGAGACTCTGAGATAGGGATTATTACAAAATTGAGCTCATAATGATGATTCTGCTGTTTATTTTAATTTTAAAAGCAACTATTATGGAGGTGTAATAATATAGATTTCGGCAAAAGGTTCTGATTTCCATCCTAGTTTTATGTTTGGCATGCTAGCATCCTCATGGCAATTGGTGCTTTTTCTGAATATCCATATTGTTGCTGCTGTTGCCCATAGTAGCGTTCACAGTTGCCTCCATCATAAAACTCACTACGGTGCTGTTTAGCCACTATTTCCTTACCATGTCAATAGATCCTTGCCACAATGGCCTCAACATGCATATGGCCAATGTGGTGGCGTTAGTCGAATTGCTTGACAGGGTTGTTGGGTTTGCACATCAGCCTTTCAAGAGCAACTCTCTATCGTCATTTTTTTTTTTTTTTAAATGAACATGTTGATAACCCATTCGCATGTCTTGCATATGTGCATCTGTGGTTTTTAATGTGGCTGTTATTCCTGGAGCACAACAATCTTTAAAAATTGCCAGAATTCAATGTCTTGTCTTTTGAACGCTGGAAGTAAGTATATGCCATTCAAATTTTAATTTAAATGATTTATAAATTCATATTTTCTCTTTATGTAACACTTACATGTTTCTTTCAAAATATTATAGTTATGGTTTTATTATAGGTACCCTAATCCATCAGCATTCACGTATGAAAGGCGCCTCTTTCGTCCCTTTGAATATGCTCTTCAGCCTCCACCATGGTATAAGAAGGATCATATTGCTTTTAACAAGTCTGGGGTACCCGATGGTGTTTCTGAATTGAAGCAATATGATGGGCCTCAATGCTTCGTCATCCCTGGAAATCATGGTAAGTTTTAAGCTTTAGTGTGAGCTGCATCTGAATGAATGACTTCTGCAAAAAAGATATGAACTTATGTTGTTCTTGCCTTTACTTCTGTTGCTGTAAAGGCATGATAACTTCTTGAGGATGTGTGTGCTTTTCCTCATAGATTCTAGTTTCTGCTGACAAACTTATATTCTATGTTTGTGGTTATTAAGTATTTCAAGCTGGTACAAAGGTTTTCATTTTGAAAATTACAGATTGGTTTGATGGACTACACACTTTTATGCGATATATATGCCATAAGAGCTGGTTGGGTGGGTGGTTTATGCCTCAGAAGAAGAGCTATTTTGCTTTGCAACT
>JAWDEX010000003.1:4433001-4450020 GCA_035221805.1 Trichilia hirta | reverse complement strand
TATGCATTTCTCAAGCTGGTATAACAGTTTTAATTTTGAAAATTACAGCTTGGTTTGATGGGCTACATACTTTTATGCGATATATATGCCATAAGAGCTGGTTGGGTGGGTGGTTTATGCCTCAGAAGAAGAGTTATTTTGCTTTGCAACTCCCTAAAAGATGGTGGGTATTTGGTCTTGATCTAGCACTTCACTGTGATATTGATGTGTACCAGTTCAAGTTCTTTGCTGAACTAGTTAAGAAAGAGGTATTTCTACACACTGTTTCTCACTGTTTTAACATAACTCCTAGATGGTTGATTCATTGGCATTTTAAGCATCACCTATACATGTGCTAACAACTATGAGTGGCCACTTACTACCTTCAGCAATTATATTTAGTTTCCCAATTATATATAGATTTTACCACACACACCAATCCCTCCCTCCCCATACACAAATACAATTAAACTTAATCCCTCCAATGTTGGTATGTGGAATATTGACACCTAGATATCTTGCTCCACTGTAAGAGATCTAACCAATTAGGTTGTCCCCTTTGTGATGATCAATCAAACAACTTTCTATCCATGAGCTTCTTCTTCGGATTTTTCAACTTTTAATGCGTTATTAGCTCAAGCTTGCAGGAATATTGGATTTAGCTTCTCGTGTATGTGTGTGTGTGCGCGCCCGCGCACGCACATGAGTATAATTTTAGGCTTTCCCTGTTTTGCTTATTTTGGATTTTTTCTTGTGAGAATTTATATCATCCTTTATTCATTCAGGTTGGAGAGCTTGACTCTGTCATCATCGTGACACATGAACCGAATTGGCTTCTTGATTGGTACTTTAATGGTGTTTCTGGGAAGAATGTCAAGCACTTGATATGTGATTATTTGAAGGGAAGGTGTAAGCTTCGAATTGCTGGGGACTTGCATCATTACATGCGTCATTCATGTGTTCCATCAGATGGGCCTGTTCCTGTGCAACATCTACTTGTAAATGGTTGTGGTGGTGCATTTTTACATCCCACCCATGTCTTCAGTAACTTTAAAAATTTTTATGGGACTACATATGAAAGCAAGGCTGCTTATCCTTCATTTGAAGATTCAAGCAGGGTAAAGTTTGAAATTTTTAAATTGTGTACTGCAATCGTTTTTTTCTTTTAGTGAATTTTTTTTTCTTTTTTTTTTTTTTCTTGATGCAGATAGCATTGGGAAACATTTTGAAGTTCCGAAAGAAGAACTGGCAATTTGATTTCATTGGGGGCATTATATACTTTGTGTTGGTCTTTTCTATGTTTCCGCAAGTAAGGTTATATTCATTGTCTTTGCGTAATCTTTCTGACTTTTACTCTTTTGTAGTTGAAATAACTTGCACTATCTAATAACCTACCTTCTATGAGATGCAACCATTGCTTTACTGTTTTACTTTTCTAGGACAGAACACATACTTTCCTCAAATCTTTCAGTTTAATCTTTCATATTAAGTGATAGGAATTAAATAATGTTTGTATTACTGATGAGATTGAGTATTCTCCCTCTATTTCTAGTGTAAGCTCGGTCACATCCTGCGAGATGATTCATTTTCTGGTCACTTGTGGAGTTTCTTTGGCTCAGTGTGGAATGCTTTTATGTACGTGCTGGAACACTCTTATGTATCCTTGATAGGTGCTCTGCTGTTGCTAATTGCAGCAATTGCATTTGTCCCTTCCAAAGTATCTCGGAAGAAACGGGTAATAATTGGAATGCTACATGTTTCTGCACATCTGGCAGCAGCTCTTATTCTTATGTTGCTTTTGGAACTGGGTATAGAGACATGCATTCGACATAAACTACTAGCAACTTCAGGTGGGTTTAGATTTTTTCTCTTATATGATCCTGTAATAGTAGATGATTGTAGCGTTTCCTGTTTCTTTTTGTAATATTACCTGAATCTCTTAAAGTGAATTATCTTCTTATTCATGACAAGAAATGTATGATTGTCTAATCAAGATGATTAGATATTACACTCCTAAGACAAGGACAGCTAATTAGTTTTGAATGTTAATTTTGATATCAAAATTTGGTGCCACAAGATTCTGTCTGGAGTTTGCTTCTGCAAATTTGGTTAGAGTAACGTGATTAATGGGTAGAAGTTGTAATTGTTGAATTTTGGTACAGGCTACCACAGTTTATATCAGTGGTACCGATCAGTGGAAAGCGAGCACTTTCCAGATCCTACTGGTCTTCGAGCCCGTATAGAACATTGGACCTTTGGCCTTTATCCTGCCTGCATCAAGTATCTCATGTCTGCATTTGATGTTCCAGAGGTAATAACTCTCTTTGTCCCAGAGTTGATTTTTATTCTTCTCCTTAAATATATTCATATGACTATTGTCAGGTCATGGCTGTCACTCGGACCAATATTTGCAATAATGGAATGGAGTCGCTCTCTCGAGGGGGTGCAGCCATATATTATGCTTCCGTATTTCTCTATTTCTGGGTGTTCTCTACGCCTGTGGTCTCATTAGTGTTAGGAAGCTACTTGTACATCTCTGTGAACTGGTTTCACCTACACTTTGATGAAGCTTTCTCTTCCCTGAGAATTGCTAATTACAAGGCATTCACTCGATTTCACATCAATCGTGATGGAGATCTTGAAGTTTACACTCTTGCTGTTGATAAGGTAAAAAAGCTCAAATTCACTTCACTTTCTATGACTCTTTATGTGATTGTTAAATCACAATCATTTCTTTACTAATTATTTTAAATGTCATTAGTTTTTCTTTGTTATAATTTTCTTTTACTAAAAGCAGATTGCCATTTGAAGGAGTGCAAGCTTATTCACCCTACTCTTAATCCGAAAGTTCCAATTCAAATTACTTTTGTTTTTAATTATTGGCTAACTTAACCTGCAGGTCCCAAAGGAATGGAAACTTGATCCTGATTGGGATGGGGAGCCGAAACAGCCCCAGCAGTTGAGCCATCTCAGAAAGTTTCCTAGCAAATGGAGCGCGGCCATTCCACATCAGGACCCCCTTAATACTGTTAAGATTATAGACCACTTTGTTATTTCACAAACAGCAAAACCTGGTTTTGGAGGCAGTAATGGATCAGTTACTTGCTGATCCATTCTGGTTAATGTAACATATTTGTAGTTCACAATCATATAGGATGCAATGAAAAAGAAGAAAATAGCATTTCTTACTGAAACGGACCCCCATTTTTTTTCTTTTTCTTGTTGAAGCAACTATTCTTCAATATCGGGCACCGCAGCGCATGTGGGTTGCAACTTGCCAATCGTTAATTGAATGAAGTACGTAAATTTTATTAAGAATTAATATTTATCTAACAATTTTTTAATTTTACTTTTGAAGTTGAATAAAATTCAGTGCAAAAGAATACTAAATCTAATTAACACAGTTATCATATGCTTTTTGATTTGTTGAAACCACCAGTTGTGAGCAACTCTGCTCCGTCGCAATGAAATGGCTTGTCTGCGTGATAGGCGTTACGTGTTGTCCACCTTCTGCCTGATGAACGACATGTCTTAATCTTTGCCTTCTTCGTCATGACCGACATGCCGTCCATCTCGTTTATCGTATGCAGGGCCCGGGCTGTTTTTTCTTTTTTCTTTTTAATGACATCACGTTTCCGTTAGGCTAACAGTTTATTAAGCATCAGATTCAGTTGCGTGTATTTTATAAATTCGAACGAAACAATTATTTGTTGCCTTAATTAATCACCAAATGTTATCGGTGAATTGGTTTATTCTCTTCGTTTTTCATCGTCAGAAGCAAAGAAAATTAGAAAAAATGAATTGTAGTATATTGAAGATTACTCAAATGTAAATAAAAAAATACGAAAAACTTGATTGATATTAATTAAGAGAGGGTTAATCGATATTTATTATCAAAATTTAATTTTAATATTAAAATCAATTATAATTTTTTATTTATTTTAATTCAATACAAAAGAGTGTATATATAATAATTTACACTTTTTACATAATTAATTATATTTGCATTAACGTCAAATATAATAATAAATAAATGATACATGAATGATATTTGTAAGAATTATATAAAGTGGTGTTATGGCCAATGGAAAGCTAACACGTAACAAAAATTATGTGCTAATAAAAAAAGGGGTGAAAGTTATTATTTATAAATTAACACTAAGCATCACAACACTTTCTCTTAAATTTCATCTTTTTTAATCAATTTAATATGTGCTGAATTCTGTCTTACTAAAAATTTTGTTAATAAAATTCAATGGGACAAAAATCTGATCGGAGAAAAGAAAAAGGTGCGGTACCTATTTAACTCCCCTTGACAAAGTTCTTTCTCTAAAAATATTATTAATCCTTTAATTTGTGAAGATGATGCGTTCTAATATTATATACTAATTTTTCAAAAGTTAACGTAGGTAAAATTTTAATAAAAAAATTAGCAATATTTTCAGAAAAGTAAATTTGTTTAATATCAATTTGAATGCTTTGTTGGAGCTTACGAGTATAAAAAAATTTATGTGAAATATGCTTAGTTCAATTGTCTTTGATATAACCTCTTTTAACTTGAGCAATACAAACAGTATTATCTTAGTAAATTATTGTTAGATTTTCTTAAGTAGAAGATAAGTTATATGTATTCTGAATATGTTGAATAATAAAATAAAATCATACACACTCACGACTTATTTCATATAGAACAAGAATCTCATCATGATTAGAAAAGATAGTAATAAAAGTTTACTTCATAAATTCCTATGAGATTGTTGTATTATTATAAGTGAATATATATCTAGTTTATAATCTAGCTTTCTAGAGATCAAAAAGATAATTAACGTTCGCATAATCAACTAAGTCTGAATTTTATGTTAGTTCATTAGAATAAAATAATTTCAAACTTGTTGTTCCACAAAAGTAACGTAAAATATGTTTGATATCATTCTAATGTCTTTGAATAGATTCAAAACTAAATTTAACCAATAAATTTACAGTAAATGCTATGTGTAATGTAGTATATTGTTTCAGATATAATAAGGAACTAATAATATTAAAATATAGTATTTTTGGACTAAGTATCTTTTCACTATCTTTTTTAGGACGAAATATATCCTTTTGAAAATGAAGAGAATGAACACCTATTGGAGTAATCAATAGATGAGATTTGTCCATATTAAAGCATTTAAAATTTTTTTCAGTATATGCAGATTGGTGAACAAATATACCATTAGATTTATACTCGATCTGTAGGCCGAGATAATATTTAATTTTTCTCAGATCTTCTATATCAACTGCTATTTTTAAGTATTTCGTGGCTTTTAGAACTTTTTTAAGAGTTTTAATTATATATGTATCATTAATATATACTATTACAATGGCAAATTCATATTCTAATTTTTTTATAAACACACATGGGCATATTGGGTTATTAATATATCCTTTCTTTATTAAATATTTACTTAAGCGATTATACCATATGCATCCAACTATTTTAATCTATATAAAGATCGCTGTAATGTAATTAAATATAAATTATGATATTTAGATTTATATACTTTGGGCATATTGAGTCCTTCGAAAATTTTCATGTAAATATCTATATCAAGTGATCCATATAGATAAACAATCACTACGTCTATAAGATGTATATCAATTTTTTTATAAATTTTTAAATTGATTAAAAATTAAAATATAATGATATCTATTACAGGAGAATATATTTTATCAAAATCAATACCAAATCTTTGAGAGAAACATTGAGCAACGAGTCATGCTTTATACTTTATGACTTCATTATTCTCATTACGTTTTTCTACAAATACCCATTTATATCTAACGAATTTGATATTTTAAGGCGTTTGAATTATATATTCAAATACTTCATGTTTAATAAGAAAAGTCAATTTTGTTTGAATTAGTTAATTTTGTTTGAATTAGTTCTTTCTATTAAGGCCGATCATATCTTTATTTATATTCATCAACAGTTTATGATTCATAATCATCTTTTATAATTTCAGTAGCCATTGAATAATAAAATATATTATTAATAATTATATTATTACGATCTTACATAATATCTATATAAGTATAATTTGTAGATTTTTTTTTTATTTTTCAATTCTTATACCTTTTCAGGGGCTTATGTCAATTCAAAAATACTTATATCTTTATTGATAATTAACTATTTAGGTATATTTATCTCTTTAGAGACAGCTGACTCTTTTGGAGCTATGTGAATAATACTAGCATTTTTAATTGTCTGATTTTTTATTTTTTTTTTTGCAAAATTGTATCTTTTAATTCGAGTGATCTACCACGCTTCTGACATATAATAGATAATTTATTTTCTACTATTGATTTGAGTTGTTCTTCATAAACAATCATTCGAGTTAGTACATTAGTAGCACATATGATTTGGTTACTTGTGATATATCATTAAATACACTAGTAATTGATTTGTAATTTGCTGAAACTACACAATTCTTTGCACTTTATTTTTGCATTAATTAATACGAGAATTAAAATAAGACAGTTATTATATTATAAGTAAGTTTAGGCCTAATTTCAGGAGAAACTTTTCTTTTACCTAATAGTAAAAAAACTGTCTCATCAAATTAACAATTCACAAGTTATGTACTAAATAAATCACCTATTAAGGGTTCAAGATATTTGATAATAGAAAGTGAGTTAAAACTAACATAAACCCTTAAAAAACATTGATGCTCCATCTTAGTGTATTATGGAGGTGCTATAAGAACATAAATAACACAATCAAAAGTGCGTAGATGGAATATATCATACTGATAACTAGTTATAAGTTATAATAAATAATATTAATGATAAAAAGTATGTCTAAATTAAATTAATGATGTATCATATAAAATAGTATGTCCCCACAAAAAAATTGGTAATTTAGTACGTAATAAAAGAGTTTGAACAATTGCTTGAATTTGCTTAATAAGAGATTCAATTAATTCATTTTATGTACAAACATGTAGGATAGGATGTTCTACATCAATACCCACTGATGTGCAATAGTCATAAAATGTCTTAAAAGTAAACTTACTAATATTATCTAGATGTATATCTTAATTGGATGATCAAGAATTATACCTTTAGCTTGATAATTTATGCAAGCAATTTAGCAAATACAAAATTACGCATAAATAATAAATAAACATGTGACCATCGATCATAGGCATCAATTAAAATCATAAAATAGCGAAAAGGCCAATTAGCTGGACTGATTGGCCCACAAATGTCTTATTAAATTCTTTGTAAAAAGGATAAAGACTCAAAACTAATTTTAAAGTAGAATAATTTGACTACTAATTTTTTTCATAAGCAAGTGTTACAAATATTCTTGTTGGACAAAAAAATCTTCTGGCTTTTTAATAGACGTCAATAAAAATTGTTAGTGATTCTACACATTATCATTAATTCTAAATGACTTAATCGGTCATGTCATAACATAAATAATTTTAGATCATTGAACTGTTGATTCATTATTGCATAGTTTTTTATTAAAATTATAATTATATAATACAATCCAGGTATAAAAGTTAAAATTTTTTTAATATATATTTCTTACTTGAGACATTAAAAGTAATATAAAGATATTTTATATTATTCTTATTTAAAGTCTCAAAGTGATATTCATTTCAACGGATATTCTTAAAATTAAGCAAATTTCTTTCGGATCTATGTGAATACAAGTTATTTTGAATATACAATATAGTTTTACTTGCTAACAGGACTATAACTCTCTTAAAGCCTTCAATTATATTTGCAGGATCTGATATGATATTTACCTTCAATTTAATTTTTATCAGTTTTAAGAAATATTTTCTATCTCGTAAAATAGTATATGAAAATGCACTATCTGTTACACATATATCCCCACCTTTCATTTCTAAGAAAGATAATTTGGTAAGACTTATTTTCTTTTATCAAACATAAAATGTTTATATTAGACAAAAAGTTACATATCATATGATTATGAAAGTACCAAACTAAAAGAAAAAAATATAACAATAATAACAATAACAATAAAGAATATAAAAACAGTAAATTTAGCTAATTTTAATTAGTGCAAATTTTTTTTTATTACTAATTAAATGTTTAATATTCATGTCTTTATCTATAAAAAAGTCAGAAACGTCAAGACGAGTAAGACCTACAGGATTTGAGTTGTTAATAAATTTGTTTCTACTTTCATTTTTTTATCCTTTTTCGATAACTTGTATGTTTGTAACCAATACTCCTATTTTTTTTTCTTTTTTCTTTTTTTTTTTTCACATCTTCTACATGGCTTATTAGAAAATTTTTCAAACTTATCATTGAGAGCTAGTCTTTTCTAAACATTCCACTTCTAATAGTCATGTTTATTTTTATTATTTTGCCATCTTGAGAATTTAAGACCACTACAGAGATAATAACCATACTCCTTAAAACTTTTTTTATGTCCATAATTATTAGTGGTATTTATATTCACTTTTAGGAATAGCATAGATTCGGTTGGATATTTTTCATAATTTTTTAACAGAAGTTTATTATCTTGTTCAACTAGCAAATGACAAGGAATGAGTTGAGAGTACTTTTAAAACTTACGTTCTCGATATTGTTATTACAGAACTTCAATACTTGCATGAAATATAGACAATGTATTTTTTAGCATGCTTTGTTCAGATACTTTCTTGTTATATAATTTTAACTATGAGATGATAGGAAATAAGGCAAAATTATACACAGTAACAGTTTTGTAATATTGTAATATCAAGTTTATCCACTCATCTTTTGTTTTAAGTAGAAAAATATTTTTATAGTGATCAAATCTCTCTTTTAAATTTTTTCACAGATCTAGTAAATTTTCAATAGTGAGAAACTGAGTCCTTAGACTCCCATATAAATAATGGCATAGAAAAATCATAATCTTCAATCTATTTCGCAGGGATGATCGATTTCCCTTTTTGATAATATCTACTAATCCAAAGGTTTGTAAATATATTCTCGCATCCAAAATTTAAGAAAGATAATTGCTTTTCATAACATCAAGAGCATAAATTTTTAGAATTTTAAGACTTGTCATTTTAATCTAACTATTTAAAGATAAAGAAAAATTAATGATATAAAAATTAAATATATATCACATGGAGAATATAATAAATTTTATGCATATAGTTAGAATTTCAAGTCTATATATATAATTCTTCGTAGATCTAAAATTTTAAATTTTAGTTTAATGATTATACAAAACTTTGAGTTTTAATGTTCTAATGTATTTGAAACTTCAAATTTAAATTTTATGTTTTAATTTATTTTCAGAACTTTAGGTTCTGATTAATTATGTCAAAGTTTTAGGCTTAATACATAATAGAAAAATAACAGAAATAATAAAATAATAAAGATAATAATAGATAATAATAAACATAATACTACTGAAATTTAAGTGCACATATATTGAGAACTTCGAACTCATATAAAATTTTATTATTATTCAAAACTTTAGACTTGATGAGCTTAATTTCAAAATTTTAAGTTTTAATTATCTCTCTTATTGTCAAATAAATAATGCATACTATTATTATTTTTTAATGTGAAATATTTATTTTGATGGCAATTACAGAGTATATTTATATGATTAGCTACATAAAATAAGAGTAATATAATTATAAAAATAAACACAATACAATGTAAAATCATTAAATTAAAAATATAAAAAAAATACTTTATATATAGGAATTATACTAATAACGTGTTATAAATATTAGCTAAATTATAAATAAGAAAAGAGGAGGAGCTTAATTAATATTACTTAAGAGAGAGCTTAATTAATATTTGTCATTACAATTAAATTCCAAGGTTAAAATCAATTATAATTTCTCAATTATTTTGATTCAATAGAAAGAAGTATATATATATATATATATATATTGATTTACACCTTTTACACATTCGATTACATTTGCATTAGTGTCAAAATACAATAATAAATAAATGATATTTGTAAGTCTTAGTGATATGGGAAGTTGAAATTTATGGGCTAAGGGACTAGTGGAATGCATAGCCAAAATTGTTGAATACTAATTAGACAAAATTTCATCCTAAAATCTGTTATATACAGTTGTGAAATTACATCTGATAATCTGAATGAAGGAATTGCTCATACAATGTTCCGTTCAATGCTTTCTCGACATCATTCCAGTTTTCAATTTGCTCTGATAATGTACCGCTGTGGATCTTAACCTGACGACTTGTGAGCTCTCTGTACGGCAGCCCTAGAAATTCTTGAACTTCGTCCAGTTTCTATACAAGAAATTAAAAAAAAGAAAAAAGAAAAAAAGAACTTTGTATATACTCCAAAAAAAAAAAAAAACAATAAAATTTCAAAGATTGTATATTGTGACAGCAAACAACTCTTACAGTTCGATTGGCGATAAGATCCTCATAGTAAAGAACCATGTGGCGAGTGCTCTTGAAATATTCGATAGCCCTGGCAGTCGTCTGCTCAATCTGCTTCATTTCAGTTATAAGTAGCGTGGCATTTATGGTTGGTTTGTATTTTGCCATAATCTTAGCCCGCAATCTTTTCTAACTATGAGAGGACAAATCAAATAATTAATATTGGGGACAGACACAGAATGTGAGAGCGGAGAGACCTCTGCTGGTGAGTGGACATGAGACTTGTGGCTTCCTTTGAGTAGCTTAGCATCTCTGTCACAGGAATTTGCGAGAAAAGATATCAGTCTCTGAAGCAAATTCCTTCTGATGAGGAATATTGCAGAAACTCCCTTTTGCTTGAAGTAACCCACTATATCACTATGATGCGCCATCAAGCCCTGCAAAATACTCATCACAAGATTTCAATCGAAACAATAATAATCGCGGCGAACAAAATTGCAGGATTCTCGATTAAAAGTGAAAACCAAAACTTTAGCGAGGATAAATTTCAGGAGTGGTAATATTTCCATTTTTCCATAACCAAATGGCATATGTTTCTTTATCAGTTCTACTTCATCTGCTCACCCATCAAGAGGAATGCCTTTTGCCGTAGTTACCATTAAGGAAGGGCTATGGAAATATGCAAAGCCCTCAACAGAATGTGAAAGAAAAATTTACCGTGAGCAACATCTCAATGTGGATGCAAAGCTTCCTCAAAGTCCAAACATGTGAAGCTGGAAGAACTAAACATAACATTCAAGCACATCTCCATGTTTTATGTATGAAATAAGTCCTTTTGATATCAAAGCAAAATATACAACTACTACAATTGATTACAACATTCAGTTCAAGCAAAGATGCTACATAGCTGATATGAATTCCGTAAGACCAACTTCTCGAGAACATGGAATATGTCTCAAAATATTTGTCACAGTAAATTACACAATCTTTTAATTAATCATCCAAAGATCATAAAGCAAAATTGAGTGAACTCACCCGATTCATCATCCATTTGAATCCAATGAAAAATCCTCTAATTTTAAAATTTGTAATAAAAAAATTCTCTATGACTTTTTTAAATACCACTCATTTTTTATCGGGATATTTATAATAAATATATTTATACTTTAAAAAATAACAAAATTAATCTTAATTAAAAACAAAAATATATATTTTTATCACATAAAATTTTTAATTTTTATTGTATAAATCTCTAATTTTTATCATATATAAACTCTTAAACTAAAATAATTAATTTTTTAAAAAAATATTTAAATTTAATTTATAATTTTAATACTTTAATTTATAATATTTTATAATAAAAAGATTTATAAATTAATTTTTAAAAATAAAATTTCAAATATTTTAATTTTATATTCATAAAAATATTTAAATTATTTTTATTGATAATTTAAATTATTTAGTTATTTAAAAATTTAATTTATAATTTTATATTAATAATTACTTTTCAAAAAATTTATTAAATATAAATATAAATATAAATTACAAATTAATTTTTTTTATTTTATAGTAGTTTATTCTAAAAAAATTTATAATTTAAATTTTGAAAATTAAATTTAAAATATTTTTATTTTATATTTATAAAAATTTATGAATTTATTTTATTTTATAATTGAATTTATAATTTTTAATTCCTAAAAGTTTAATTCTTAAAAATATTAAATTATTTTTATTTAATTTAAAAATAAAAAACTTTTATAAATTTAAATTATAAAACAAAAATAAATTCATAAATTTTTATGAATATAAAATAAAATATTTTAAATTTAATTTTTAAAAATTAATTTACAAATTTTTTAATATAAAATTTTATAAATTAAAGGATTAAAATTATAAATTAAATTTAACATATTTTTTAAAAGAATTTAATTATTTTAATTTAAGAGCTTATATAATAAAAATTAAAAATTTTATGTTATAAAAGTATATATTTTTATTTTTAGTAATTTTTTATTTTTTAAATATAGTAATATTTATTAAAAATATTTTTATAAAAAATAAATAATATTTGTTGCAAATTTTTTTTATAAGAATAAATGTTATTTTTAAAAAATTATAAGTTTCGCGGGGTAAGGAAGGAGCTGTTAAATTCAGAGTTAGAGTTATTCCTCGTGAAGAACGACGTCATTTAACACCTCCATGCTCTCCTGCTTACCCTTTACAGTATTTTTCTGAATAATTATCTATACTATTGTAGATTATAATTCCTGTATTCCTTATTTTTTCTCAGCCTATGAGTTTCTTTATTTGGGAAAACACCCAACTCCAGAAAGTAAAACAACAAACCCATTACGCCACGTTCTTATTTAATTTATTTCTTGTGTTCATACCAATTAACAGAATAAGTTGTTTCGAAGCTGAAGCTCCATGGTCAACCGTAGGCCAAAAGAAAAGTTGAAAAAGAAAAAAGAAAAAAGAAAAGAATCGATTTTCATGTAAAATTTTCCATGCTAGACACATTCCAAACTTTTTTTAAAAATGTTTAAATTTCTGTAGGATTGACTCGAGGAGGATGTGCATATTTTGTTTCATTATATCTATTTTTAGAACTTCTTATTTTTTTTCAAACAAAGATTCAAGGGACCAACCTAACCTTGTAATTAAGGCGGATTTTCGAAGTTGACACTTGGCAGATGTAAATATGTAATGGACAAAAGGAAGGAAGATGCTGCTCACCAAATATAAATGGGGCTGATTTTGGGAAGGAAATGCATTCCATTGTTTCATGTCAATATTCAGAAATTATTTTATTGAAGACCAATTTCTTGTTTGACCCCAAAGTAGTCAACAACAGGACAACAGAGCTGTGACATTCCAAGGCAGGCAGGGGGTCATCTACACCCAATAAAAAAATAGAAAAATGAACATGCTTTTCCTGCCAATGAAGTACAAGTATCTCAAATGAAATCTCGCTTGCATTTCTAACAATGAACCGGGAAATATTCATCGATTGTACACTACACGTGGCTTAGAACAAAAGCTGCTTCCAAGAGAATATAATCTTACTGATACTAAAGAAAAATACTTGGTGTATGAAACTCCTGATACTGAAGAAAAATGCTTTTCTCAGCAAGTTCTTCCAAATACTTGGTGTATGAAACTCCTGGAGTGCTAGGTTCTGGAATTGCAATACCCTGCTCCTTAAACCATTCTAAATCTTTTGAAATACCCACCGATCGTTCCAATCCAGTTTTTCTGAAAGAAGCATCTGTAACAGAATAAAAACTTTGCACTCTTACAATATACTGGAAGCAAGATTTAAACTGGGAAAAATAATTCAGTGGCTAGAGAATCAATGGGCATTGGGGACGCCCAAATAATTGACCAATGTATTCTCACAAACTCTCAAAATCTGTTCCCGATTCCTTCCCAGTTATTTATTGGTAACTGACCTAGAATTAGCTCCTTAGGTCAATTATTGATGAAAAAAACGCCATTCTAAAGCTTTATTCTAGTATCGTGTAACTATAAATTCATCATCAATGCATACAAAGGTTGACAGTTCATAAAGGAATTTGAATTTAGCACAGCACAAACATGGATGGTACTAGTAATGACACCAACTTAGAAGAAAGGTAAAATGGTCCACAAATACACAAGTAAGCAAACCAACAAAACTAAAGAAGGTAGACAAAGAACTTACAAGCCACGTCATTCGATTCATCAACAATGCGCTCCAGTGTTGAACACAAGTTCGCTGCCGACCAAGCATTTGACAAACCCTTCCGTGCTGGGTTTCCAAGTCTTTTCATCAGTATCTTGCTCGACCTTTTGTTCATTTTCTTCTGCGTTGTCTTTTGTTGAATCTTGGGAAGGGTAATGCTCACTGTCAGAAGAAGGATATTTTTTACCATTTAAGTTGCGGAGTCTCATAGCTACAAATCTCATCTCTTCAGTTATACTTTCGCTCTCCCCAGGGTACAGCTTCCTGTACCTTTTTCTCTTTCGTATGACTGGCGGAGCACCAGGACTGGTTGTTTGAATCACAGCCATAGAAATATTAGATGATGATGAAGAGGAGGGTATACTAGCAGTGGAATCAGAGCAGCACAATTTTAGTGAAAAGTTTCTCCTCGAAGAATTGTGATTTTTTGCTTTCGCCTGGAATTTTTAGCTTCAACTTTAATTGAAACGGATGAACAGAATTTTCCAGTAAAAGTAATTACAGGTTGTCAAAGACCATAAAGATAACATCGTCGCTACACCGAAATTTTTCTCTCGGTTGTTCAAGAAATTTTTCTATCGATTGCTCACGAGGAGTTCTGCAGAATGATGGGGTTCGTGTTTTTTTTTTTTTTTTTTTTTAAATTGATTATATATGTTATTGGGTCAAAATTTGCCCACTTATGTCATGGGTTGGACCGCTAGTTTATGGAGCCGGTAAATGCACCTTCTGAGGGTAACGAGATAAAGAGCAATCGCTTTTCAGTATGTCAAAAGTATTATCTTAAATAATAAAATGTTAGTGGTAAGTTAATGAAAACGGCGCCCAATGATAAATCTGCCCCAAATGGGCCAATCCTCGTTCTCCTTGACGATAAAATAATAATAAAAGTGCAGACCTTTTATTGCCCATCTTCCGTACTTCATTGCTGGAACAAGGTACGATACTGCTAAAATTAGTTCTGTTGCTTTTGAAGAAATACTGGAAGTCACGTAAAAGATTTCAGATTATGCGTAATTAATAAAAAATAATTGTATGCATGTATTATAATCAAAGACATTAAATATCAGTAAATCAAGGAGACAATCTTCTATATTTTTCTTTGCGTATGTACCACATTTTTAAACCTATCTTATAGGTCTTATGTACATTCTAAGAAACGAATCGTGGGGAAACAATGTACAGGCTTTAAGTAAAAAAGAAGCACATGTAAAAGATTCTGCACAAAGGAAAAGATGCCAATTCTGCTGATGTTCGTTGACTACACTACAAATTCGGTAAAGCAGGCTATCCAATCCAAAGGCCGCCCCTACCCTTGGGACATCAAAATTTGTTCCCGCATGGGAGGAGTCGTCATGCGTCCGCCTTACAGCTTACGCAAGAATTCTAATATTTCTGTATACGAAGGATCATTGCGACTAACTGGTTTGCACGAATTTATATGATCAGTTGACTCTAATACCTGTTTCAAGCGAAACAACAGTTAGGCCAAAAAACAATTTGATGAAGATTTGCAAACACGCACCGTCGTCGCTCGCATTGTCCTCATATTTTAAACGGCCCATCTATTAAGTCCTTATAGAAAATACATAAATTAATGTTTAAACCACACTTACAACAAGTTCCCCAAATCCAGGATATGCTGATTCAATAGGCACAATTTCCATTCGGAATGCCCAACCTCCGTAACCTTCAACAATTGGAGTTACCTTGGTCTGCAAAAGTAATCACCAGTCTATACAGCTTGCAAATATAATAAGATACATGGTGGCATGCATGGTCGCGTAGAGGGTTGAGAAATTTCAAAGATCAATTACTGCAAATTTGTATTACCTCGCAAAAACTAAGGACTTCAAGCACCCCTTTCTTATGAAGATGGCGGATATAGTCATTAAGTTCTACTAATCTTGGAGAACCACTTCTTAACTCTCCTATCTAAAAACAAAAATGATAAAAAAATGTAGTGGAAATCAATGTATGTGTAGAAATTCCTCTAAATGGATAATATGTAAAACCAACACTTGTGCATTAATGAGAATATTAGCTCAGTTTATGAAGATCTAGAACTAACAGTTGGGGCTGGACGAAGCACAAGGCCCATTCGCCAGGGCATGTCTGCAAGTTTGCTTCCAAAATGTGGGCAGCTATAAAACACCTAAAATCATGATACACATCCAAGTTATACAAGTCAACATCATAAATTCATGGACAAGTCAAGTAAGAATCTATTTATTGATTGAAGCAGTGAAACATACTATCCCAACAGTGTTCTTCACAAAATTATCAATGTTATCTGCCTTCGCTTTGTGCAGCATCTGCTTGACAACCAGGCCTCCCATGCTGCAAAAACAAGAAGTCAATATTTTGCAATAGAAAACTATGTAAAAGCCAAAGAAAGTAACAATCTATTACCAAATAACAAAACGGTTTTAGCAACATAGAAAATATGTTTATTAAATGTTACAAACATATATGAACTATTATATTGAGGCATTACAATAACGGGGTTAATTTCACCATAAAGAAAAAGTAAAATGAGCGCAACAAACCTGTGTGTCACAAACACAACAGGACGGTTCCCAATGCCTGCAGCAACAAGCTTCTCCAGCAGCATGGTGCTGACTTCCTACACATTTCAAGCATAATATTTACAAGTTTAAAGACTTCTGTTGGAACAGCAAACATACTAGAAGATTTATCATAAAAAATTGCTACAAACATGAAATATTAAAGAAAGAAATTAGACATGGTTTCCCAAGTCAAGTCTTGGCAGCATTGTAGGTAACCTATAAGGGTAGTACCAAAAATCAACCTATCTCAGGCAATAACTAGATTTTATAAAAGCAGAGGTAAATTTCCAAAGTTCATCTATTAACAAGATCACAAAATATTTTCTATCCAAGGTCAAATGAGTCCTATGAGTAAAC
>JAWDEX010000003.1:4401999-4432901 GCA_035221805.1 Trichilia hirta | reverse complement strand
GTCAAGCACTTGATATGTGATTATTTGAAGGGAAGGTGTAAGCTTCGAATTGCTGGGGACTTGCATCATTACATGCGCCATTCATGTGTTCCATCAGATGGGTTTGTTCATGTGCAACATCTACTTGTAAATGGTTGTGGTGGTGCATTTTTACATCCCACCCATGTCTTCAGTAACTTCAAAAATTTTTATGGGACAACATATGAAAGCAAGGCTGCTTATCCTTCATTTGAAGATTCAAGCAGGGTAATGTTTGAAATTTATAAATTATGTACTGCACTTCCTCGGTTTTCTTTTTGTTTTGTTTTGCTATAGCGAGTTTTTTCACTTGATGCAGATAGCATTGGGAAACATTTTGAAGTTCCGAAAGAAGAATTGGCAATTTGATTTCATTGGGGGCATTATATACTTTGTGTTGGTTTTTTCTATGTTCCCGCAAGTAAGTTTATGTCCATTATCTTTGCATTAGGTAGCTTAAGACTCTAATAACTAGATAATGACAATGTCTTTCTAATTTTTGTTCTTTTATCGTTGAAACAAATTGCTCTATTCCATGAACGTACTTGTATGAGATGCAAACATTGCTATACTGTTTTACTTTCTAGGCCAGAACACATATTTCCTTACCCATCTCGAATCTTTCATTTTAAGTGAAAGCTATTAAATAATGTATGTATCACTGATGTGACTGAATACTCCTTTATTTCTAGTGTAAGCTTGGTCACATCCTGCAAGATGATTCATTTTCTGGTCACTTGTGGAGTTTCTTTGGCACAGTGTGGAATGCTTTTATGTACGTGCTGGAACAGTCTTATGTATCCTTGTTAGGTGCTCTGCTGTTGCTAATTGCAGCAATTGCATTTGTCCCTTCCAAAGTATCTCGGAAGAAGCGGGTAATAATTGGAATGCTACATGTTTCTGCACATCTGGCGGCCGCTCTTATTCTTATGTTGCTTTTGGAACTGGGTATAGAGACATGCATTCAACATAAACTACTAGCAACTTCAGGTGTTTTTATTTTTTCTCTCATATGATCCTGTAGTAGTAGATGATTGTAGTGTTTCCTGTTTCTGTTCGTAATATTACCTAAATCTCTTAAAGTTAATTATCTTCTTATAAATAACAAGAAATGTATGATTGTCTAATCAAGATAATTAAATATCACACTCCTAAGACAAGGACAGCTAATTAGTTTTGAATATTAATTTTGATATCAAAATTTGGTGCCACAAGATTCTGTCTGGAGTATGCTTCTGGAAATTTGGTTGAGTAATATGATTACTGAGTAGAGGTTGTAACTGATGAATTTTGGTTCAGGTTACCACACTTTATATCAGTGGTACCGATCGGTGGAAAGCGAGCACTTTCCAGATCCTACAGGTCTTCGAGCCCGTATAGAACAATGGACCTTTGGTCTTTATCCTGCATGCATCAAGTATCTCATGTCTGCATTTGATGTTCCAGAGGTAATATATCTATTTGTCCCAGACTTGATTTTTATTTTTCTCCTTCAGTATATTCATATAAATATTGTCAGGTCATGGCTGTCACACGGACCAATATTTGCAAGAATGGAATGGAGTCGCTCTCACGAGGGTGTGCAGCCATATATTATGCTTCTGTCTTCCTCTATTTCTGGGTCTTCTCAACGCCTGTGGTGTCATTAGTGTTAGGAAGCTACTTGTACATCTGTGTCAACTGGTTTCACCTACACTTTGATGAAGCTTTTTCTTCCCTAAGAATTGCTAATTACAAGGCATTCACTCGATTTCACATCAATCGTGATGGAGATCTTGAAGTTTACACTCTCGCGGTTGATAAGGTAAGAAAGTTCAATTTTGGTTCACTTTCTGTGTGCAACTCTTTCAGATATGTGATTGTTTAATCACAATCTATTTTAAATGTCATTAGTTTTTTTGTTATTATTTTCTTTTAATAAAAGGGGATTGCCATTTGAAGGAGTGGAAGCTTATTCACCCAATTTTTAATCCAAAGTTCCTATTCAGTATAACTTGTGTCTTTAAATTATTGGCCAACTCAACCTGCAGATCCCAAAGGAATGGAAGCTTGATCCTGATTGGGATGGGGAGCTAAAACAGCCCCTGCAGTTGAGCCATCTCAGAAAGTTTCCTAGCAAATGGAGTGCGGCCATTCCTCATCAGGACCCGCTTAATACTGTTAAGATTATAGACCATTTTGTGATTTCACAAACAGCAATACCTGATTTTGGAGCGAGTAATGGATCAGTTATTTGCTGATCTATTCTAGTTACTGTAACATAAATGTATTTCACAATCATTTAAGAAGCAATGAAAAAGAAGAAAAAAGCATTCCTAAATGAAATATATCTCCATTTTTCTTTTCTTGTTGAAGCAACTATTCTTGGATATTGCGCATCACAGTGCACGTGGATTACAACATTCAAACAAACGTTACCAGCTTTGTTATATGCATTAGCTTGTATGATAAGTGACGTGTGTGTTGCGTTGCGTTTACTTGGAGTTGTGTTGAAGTTGTTTGGGATTAAAAATTAATCGAAAAAAAAAAGAAAGTAAAGTTTATTAAAAATTATTATTTGATGAATTAAATTATTTTACATTTTAAAGTTGAATAAAAATCAGTGCAGACGGATCCTAAATCTAATTGACAAGTTAGTACGCCCCGTTATCATATATTAGTTGATTTGTTGAAACGAACGGTTGCGCATAAACTTTCTATTCTCATTTGGTAGGCACTCTAGCTTTGTCTGTGTGCATAGACATAATACGTCGTCCACTTTCTGCGTAATGAACGACACGTCTTGATGCTCGTTTCTTGTCATGAGCACCATATTTACGCGTTTGTCATGAACGACAGGCCGTTCATCTCATTTATCCCATGCTGGGCAGGGCTCTTTTTCCCTGGTTTTAATGATATCTCGTTTCCGCGTATAACATTTAATTAAGAATCATCACTTGGGCGTATTTTATTAATTCAAACAAAACAAACCAATTATTTGTTGTTTTCTTAACTAATCACAATATGGTATTGGTAAATTGGTTTATTATCTTCGTTTTTCATTGGATTAAGCCAACATCAGAATTAAAGAAAATAAGAAAAGCCAAAATTGTTGAATTCTTGTTAGACAAAATTTCATACTAAATCTTTTATATACAATTATGAAAATTACATCCGATAATCTGAATGAAGGAATTTCTCATACAATGTTCCATTCAATAGAAGTGAAGAGAAAAGAGACCTCTGTTGGTGAATGGACATGAGACTTGTGGGTTCCATTCAATAGCTTAGCATCTATGTCATAGAATTTGCAAGAACAGATATCATTTTCGGGAGCAAATTCCTTCTGCAGAGGAATATTGCAGAAACTGCTTTTTTCTTGAAGCACTCCACTATATCACTGTGATGAGGTAAAATACAATCGTCGTAAGATTTGAATTGAAACAATAAATAATTGAAATCAACAGAATTGCAGGATTTGAAATTAGAAAATGAACACCAAACCCTGTGCAAGGATAAATTTCACAAGCGATGATATTTCCAATTTTCCATAACCAAATGGCATATGTTTCTTTATCCATTCTACTTCATCTGCCACCCCATGAAAGAGTAATGCCTTTGCAATAATTACCATTAAGGAAGGGATATAGAAATATGCAAAACCTCAACAAAATGTCAAAGAAAAATTTGCCGTGCGAGGGATTTATGTTCTGGCAACATCTCAATGTGAATGTGAAGCTTCCTACAAATCCGAACATGTGAAGCTGGAAGGAGCCCATTCACATGTTCACAAGAGCATCTATTTGTTTGTTGCAATATGAATTGCATTCATCTTCAGTAATCCCAATCGAGGTACTGAGCATAACATTCAAGCACATCTCCATGTTCTATGTATGAAATACATTCTGTTGATATCAAAGTTAGACATATAAATACTACAATTGTTTACAACATCCAGTTCAAGCAAAGATGCTGCATAGCTTACATGAATTTCATTAGACCATTGTCTCGAGAACACTGACTCTATCATAAATTACTTGTTACAGGAAACCACAATCTTTTAATTAATCTTCTAAAAAACATAAAGCAAAAATTCAGTGAACTCACCTGATTCATCATCCATTTGAGTCCAACAGCAGCAGAGCACTCATTTTGGGATGCACCAGTGAACAAACCAAGATTATATATTTGATCCATTGTTCGTCCAATGGAATATATGTTACTCCTCCTTTGTTTAACCGAAAATATTTCTCCATTTGACCTTACATTAATATGACTATTTAACAACGTTTCAAACCATCCACTCCCTGATCGTTGCATTGACATGATGGCAAAATACCGCACAGGATTGCAAGCACATTCCTCCCAGACCCAAAGTAGAAAAGAACTTTAATTTTTGAGAATAAAAAGGTAATTAAACCAACAGATAATTAAACGAAGGAAATGTGTACCCAGGTACCTGTCAGAAGTCACAGGATTCGGATAATGCTTAAAGAGAATTTCCGATTGTTCAACGTTAGCAGCTCGATATGGCTGGTGGATGACTTTGATGTTTAACAATTTGTTTTTTTGGGTGTATGGCTGTTTAAGCAAATTGAGCACATATAGACTCCACGAACCAGAGCAAAAAGTGAAGCCGCTGTCATCGACACCAATGGAGATTTATTAGGAGGCTTTATAACCAATGCACCGTGCAATTTCAACGTTATCCGTTTAAGTTATTTTCAAATGAAGATGCCAATGATAATACAAGATCATAGTAACACTAAAAAAAACAAGAGATATAGTATACGTTGATGATATTTATCGATCCGAGGCTTATTTTTGTTTAAAGTTTTCTGATTTTAAATTTGACTAATCAGAAACTATAACCCGACATAATCACCTCCGCTTCTCGGCAATCACTCTGATTTTTGAGACGGTCCTTTTTCGATTACCAAGGTGACCTTTACTCCTCTTCTAAAAACAGGAGTTGAGAATAGGACCAACTACTATACTGTTTAAGTAACTATTTAGGCATCCCGTTATATTAGGTAACGCTGTGTACGATAAGTTACAGGCACTTATTTTTAGGTCAGACCTAACGTAAAAGAGTGGTGAAACGATTGATCCAACCATCATATCTACTCCTGTCCAATCAAACTCCCGTTCTCCGATGCTCACACATGCAAGAGCTCTATAAAAGGTGAAGGCTATGCATGTATCAGAATTAGAATTTTTTTTCTTCGAACAGACATTATTCTTATCCTAACTTGGGAACTTTTAGAGAGGGACTCCTCTGAGCAGTTAAGAAATAACTACTGCACTTACAAACTTTTCTCGAGCCTAGTCTTTCAGGTTGGTAAAACATTCAAACAATCATAATTCTTTTCTTTTTATTTGGCCCTGCATCACTTCACTGACTTGAGCGTCGGAGTTTATTCGTCGGTAAGTTGACTTTACTCTAACTCGATTTTTTGTGATTTTAGGTAGTCTTCGAAAAATATTTACGTCGATTGAAATAATAAATTCGTGTGATGTATTAAATTTTTCATCACTGAAAATTTGGGCATAAACAGTTGGCACCGTTTGTGGGCAACGAGCAAAAAGCCTCAAAAGAAAGTTCGAAAAGTGTTCCGCATAGATATGGCAGGAAACACTCGCAGTCGCCTTTTCAGGAAAGTGCAAAAAGAAGCAGCTAGGGGTCCCCCTCACACAGGAGAAAAAGGAGGCACTTCAGAATCATCAGATGAGAATGAAGTATTAGCTCACCAGATTAAGGGTCCAACCAGTCGAGTCACTGTTAGAGCTGAAGGAAGCGAGTTTTGGCAAATGGAAGAAGGGCCGGTAGAGCCAAGAAGTCTAAGGGAGATAGATAATCAGAAGATTATGGAATTGGAGCGTAAGAATCAGTTGTTGGAAAGGGAGATGGCAAAGTTGCAAGCGTTGGTTCGACTACAAAAGCGTGATGGAAAGCAGCAAATTCTGCCAGAAGCCTCAGAAATAAGGACCGACTATCTTCCAGAAGTGAGAAAACAAATAGCTCGGCTTCAGCCTAAGGGAACGACTATCAAAAATGCTCGATTTACCAGTTTACAGAAAGGAAAGGGCAAGACAGATGAACATGACGAAACAAAGATACACGACTGTGACGAACCCATGATGTCCGCTACTCCATGCAGTCCTAAAATGGACCCAAAGAGTCCCACCAGGCCTAGGTGCACCACGGTGGACTTGTGATCTCAACTCGATGAAATCAGGTCTCGAGACTACAGTGTTCGATTTGCGAATCCCCAAATGATCGAAGGCTGTGTCAGAAAGGTATTACAAGAAATTGGGGTCGAAAGAGTGAGAACTAGTCTGCTAAAGAGCGAGGATGAAAAGATTGAAACGGATGGATATGGTGATTCCCACTTCATCAGGAATATAATGGAATTGACTATTTTCAAAAGGTTTAAAATGCCGCAAATTGTGCCCTATACTGGGAAGACTGACCCTACATTGCATCTGGATATCTTCAGGAAAATGATGTATATTCAAGGGCTGAGCAAACTTCAGATGTGCCGTTTGTTCCCGCTAACATTGAAAAAATAGCTCAGGGCATGGTTCAGAAGCCTTCCGAAAGGCACCATTGAAAGTTTTCGAGAGTTAGGACAAAACTTCGTGAAAGAATTTCGAGGCACCGTAGAAACTACCCGAAGCGCAAACCCCCTACTCCTGTTATGGCAAGGCCCCGACGAAAGTCTCATGAGTTTTATAGCGAGATATAATGATAAAGTGATACAGTTGGAGCTTTGCACCATCCACTAGCATTGGAAGGATTGCGGAGAGGGCTCCGAGTAGAGAGAGAGTGGTACGCCATTAATAAATGGTCTGTCACCACCTATCAAGCCGCCAAAAGAGAGCTCTTCGACAAGATAGACATCAAGGATAGAGTATTTCTAAGGAAGCAAGAGGAAGGGGTGAGCCAACCAGAGCGACAAGCTAGAAAACTCTCTAAAAGAGATTCAAGAAAGTTTGAAAATGGTCATTGGAATGATCGAAGCAACAGAAATGCCTGATCTCTTGGACAAAAAGAGATGGTGAGGAAGCAGGCCCCGAATAGGGAACGACCCCAGGCGAATAGGGCAAACGAGAGGAACTTTTTCCAATTGAATGTTCCACTCTCACAAGCCTGGCAATATGTAAAGGACAAGGGGCTCTATATGGCAGAGTCAACCCCAATTAGATCCGAGAGAGCTAATTTCTTAGGCAATCAGTTTTGCGATTACCACAGATGTTATGGGCATAATACCGATAGTTGCTTTTATTTAAGAGAACATATTGATCTCTTGGCAAAAAATCAGTACCTGGATCAGTTGTTGGCTAGTTCTGAGGGCAGGGGATCCAGCTAGGCCAAGAAACACAGAGCCATGGTGATATCAGGTGGGCCCACTTTGGCAGGGTGTTTGAATCGATTCAAAAAAAACTATTCAAAATACTCTCTATCAAGTCCCAGTAATAATTTTCACATCATGAATGTTCGAGAGGCTTAGAAGCCAAGGATCGCCTCGATACCGATAATGTTTATCGATGTGAACGAAGTGGGCATGCATTATTCTCACGATGATGCTTTAGTAGTCACCATGCAGATAAAAGGAAAGAAAGTCAACCGAGTTCTCATTGATACAGGGAGTTCGGCAGACATTATTTTCAAAGACACCCTCGATGTCTTGGGGATAGAGGACGTAAGGTTAGGGAACCCAGAATTCGCATTACATGATTTAGAGGAATCCTGTGTCACGCTCTTGGATAAGGTTTCATTGCCTATTACCATGGGAGACATGCCACAAGAAAAAACTACAATGATCGAATTTTAGGTGCTAGACTTGCCAATGCTCTATTCCATTATTTTGGGTCAACAATTTCTCTGGGTCGGTAAGGAGGTTGGCATAGTCAGAGGAATTCGTAGAGAAGCTCGATCATGTTTTGCGACTTCTTTCAGGTCAATTCACTGGATTCAAAAAAGAAGTTTCGAGCTAGAAAGCAAAGACACCAATGTCGACAGGACAGAGCAATCCAGAGAAGCCGATGACCCCGCCTTTGAATTCGCAGAGAAGCTGGAGAAAGTTAACATAGATAAATCAAACCCTTAAAAGACAGTTCGAGACGGCACTCACCTAAGCCCCAATGAGACCCGAATGCTGGAAAAATGCCTCAGGCAGAACAAAGACATTTTCGCATGGAGCCATAGTGATACGCTTGGGGTCAACCCTCAGATCATCACGCACAAACTGTCCATATGGCCGACGAGCAGACCCGTGAGACAAAAAAGACAGGCATTTAATTAAGAAAGAAGGTAAACCATTGACGAAGAGGTTGACAGACTCCTGAAGGCTGGGTCCATCAGAGAGGTTCGCTATTCTGAGTGGGTGGCTAATGTGGTCATAGTAAGAAAGGTGAACAGAAAGTGGAGAATGTGTGTGAACTTTACCGATTTGAACAAGGCGTGCCCAAAAGATAGTTTCGCTTTGCCTCGGATCGATCAGTTGGTAGACGCCACGACAAGGCACCAACTCTTAAGTTTTATGGACGCTTTCTCGGGATACAATCAGATAGCCATGTATCCTCCCAAGGAGAAGACTTTTTTTATCACTGATCAAGGATTATATTGCTATCGTGTCATGTCGTTAGGTTCGAAGAATGCGGGTGCAACTTTTCAACGCTTGGTCAATCGGGTTTTTAAGCCCTTCATCCACTCGTCTATGGAGGTGTATGTAGACGACATAATAGCTAAGTCCGAAAAAAGACATAACTACATTCGACATTTAAAAGAGACTTTCGCCCTCCTCAAAAAGTACTACATGAAGTTAAACCCGAAAAAATGCGCTTTCGGGGTCGGATCGGGAAAATTTTTAAGATTCATCGTCAGCGAGCGAGACATAGAAGCAAACCCTTAAAAAAGTTAAGGCAATCCTAGAATTGAAATCCCTTCCACAATAAAAAAAATACAGAGCCTGGCAGGAAAGGTAGCAGCATTCCATAGGTTCATCTCCAAAGCGACAGATAAGTGTCTCGAGTTTTTCCAGTTCATCAAAAAGAGAAAATTGGCGCAATGGACGCCAGAGTGTGAGAATAGTTTTTAGGTCTTAAAGCGGTATCTCACCCCGGTCCCGGTGATGACGAGCCCTAAGCCTAGGGACATTCTTTACTTATACCTGGCCGTTAGCAACTATGCTGTCAGTGCTGCCCTAACTAAGGAGGACAAGGATAAGGTACAGTGATCGATTTGTTATGTAAGTAAATCTTTTTTTTTTTCTACAAAAATCAGGTCCTCAAGCCCAGAAAAGCTATCTTTGGCCCTAGTAATTGCAGCAAGAAAGCTTCGCCCGTATTTCCAAGCACATCAGGTTATCGTTCTCACAAATTAGCCTTTAAGACAAATACTATACCGACCCGAGCTCTTCGAGAGATTGGTCAAATGGTGCGTTAAGCTGAGTAAATTCGACATAGATTTCCAACAGTGAAAAGCTATTAAAGGGCAGGTACTGGTAGACTTTGTTGTCGAGCACGCCGTTTTTGAAACCTTGCTAGTAGTGAGACCTCGCGACACAGGCACTGAAGAAGTACTACTGTTCAATACGACCCGTCCATGAAAAATCTTTGTTGACGGGGCCTCCAATGCCCAAGGTTCTGAAATCGGGGTCATTCTCGAAAGCCCATAAGGTGAGGAAGTCATTGGGCACTCTGATTCGAATTTTTTGTCACCAATAATGAAATAGAATATGAGACCTTACTGGCTGACTTGCAAATGGCTCTCCTGCTAAGTGCCGACAATGTGAAAATACAAGGAGATTCACAACTTGTTATACAGCAAGTAAATGGCCAGCTTTAAGCAGTCAAAACAAATATGCAGCGTTATTTTGCCCTGATCAACGAGCAGTTGACGAAGTTTCGCCAGTTCAAGGCCAAATAGATCTCCCAGGCAAAAAATGGCAGAGCTGACGCCTTGTCTAAGTTGGCGTTCACCTTTCCTAAAATGGCCCTCGGACTTATACCAATAGCTATATTGAATAAGAAAAGCATAGATGGGGATGTTGACCTAGGGCAAGTGCTTGCTATGACAGAAGAGTCTTCGTGGATGACTTCTTTGAAGCTATATCTACAAGAGGGTAACCTACCAGATAACAAAAAGCAAGCTCGCAAAATTAAGAATTAAGCAGCTCAGTTCAGCATGATTGATGGCATCCTTTACCGACGCAGTTATGGTTCGTCGTATTTAAGATGTTTGAAAAAGGATGACATATACTTAGTATTAAGAGAAGTTCATGAAGGTTCTTGTGGCGATCATAGGGTGGACGAGCCTTGGCTCACAAAATCCTGAGACAAGGATATTACTGGCCAACACTATTTAGAGATGCTGTCAGAACAGCGAGAAGCTGCCTAGAGTGCCAAATACATGGCACCGCAATTAGTTGACTACCGGAAAGGCTTAACTTATTATCCAGTCTATGACCATTTGTGCAGTGGGGGCTAGATCTAATTGGCCCGCTGCCTACAAGGCAAGCCCAGATGAAGTTTTTTATTGTCGCCATAGACTATTTTACAAAATGGATAGAAGCCGAGTCGCTAGCCACAATAATTGAGAAAAAGACCACGGCATTCATAAAGAATTACTTGATCTAACGTTTCGGCATTCCAAGGATAATAATAACGGACAATAGGAAGCAATTTTACAAAGCTAATTTTTGAAGTTTCTGCGATGAGTTGAAGATCGAGTTACGATTCGCCTCTCCTGCACATCCCAAGTCTAACGGCCAAGTAGAAGCTACCAACAAATCAATCAAGCAGCTGCTGAAAAAGAAGCTCGGAGACTATAAAAGGGCCTAGGTGGACGAATTGCGACAAGTCCTATGGGCTCTAAGGACGACCCTAAAGACAGCTACTGCTGAAACTCCCTTCAACCTCACCTATGATACCGAAGCCGTCAACCCAGTTGAGATACGGACCCCCAGTTTTTGGGTCCGATATTTCGACGAACTAAATAATGCACGGTTGAGGTGGCTTGATCTTGATCTACTGGAAGAGCGACGAGAATTAGTGCGGTAAGAATGGCAGAGTATCAAAGAAATGTGACTCGTCATTACAACAATAAAATTCGACCCCAGCAGTTCTATATGGGAGACCTGGTCGTCAAGAAAGTCAGAGCCAAGGCCCAACTAATAGGAGTTAGTGCATTATCACCTAATTGGGAAGGACCGTATCGGGTTATAGGTATATTATAACCCGGGGTTTATAAGTTATAAAACCTTGATGGGAGACCTGTTAAAAAACTATGGAACGTCGAGCTGTTGAAACTGTATCACCCTTAATTACGATATTTTTCTAACAATTACGATTACATGTAACCAGCTGAAAATATAGCGAATGTTCTGAATTATTTCGATATAATAATAATATCGGCATTTCTGTGACTTTCAATACAAGATCTTGTATTTTTGAATTAATTCGACTCGAATTGGGTATGTTATTTACCTATGTTTCTATACAAATTCAACTCGGATCGGGTATGTTATCTACTTGTAATTCTACAAATTTGACTAGAATTTAATGTCATCTACTTGTGATTCTACATTCTACATTAATTCGACTTAGATTGGGTATGTTATTTATCTGTATTTCTACACAAATTCGACCCGGGTCAGAAATTATCTACTTAGCGTTTCTACACAAATTTGACTCGGGTAAAAAATTATCAACTTAGCATTTCTACATTATTTCGATTGGGGTCAGAAATTATCTACTTGGCATTTTTATATCATTTCGACTGTGATCTAAAGTCGTCTACCTGGAGTTTCTGCAATACCTTAATTCAGATCGAAATTTTATCTACTTTAAATTTTGCACAAATTCTACTTGAGCCGGAAGCTTTATTTACTTACGATTCTACATAAATTTTATTTGAATTAGATAAGTTATTTACTTGTATTTTCACTGTGATTTGTCCCGCATCGTTAATTATTTCCTTACTGTTGAGTAGCAAACAAGTTAGACAGATGGCACAGGAAGAAACTTTCATTTACAAGGGAAGAATTCATTTACATTAACTATCTTGTATACATAAAAAGATAGTGAAGTAAATTCTAAAAAAAAAAATGAATGTGCTTTTACATATATTCATAACTGGGGCCTCGGGAGCTTCTAACTCGACTAACTGGGATTTTCGCCAGCAACGAACGATCCTTCAATGTTGCCTGAGTCCGAAAGTTGAATAATTGTAAGAGAAGCTTGCTGCTCTTGACTAGCTAGGGGATCACCAGAGATGGGTAGAGGCACGTCAGTAGGACCTTCTGCCTGTGGCTTATTTTCTGGTACCACAGGAGCCTCTGAGTTAAGCCCAGCCTCCACCTCAGGAATTGTCTGGTCGTGTGGCCTCTCTACACCTAATTTTGCGTATAGCCAGTTAAAGTTCACCTCGGGCAGGCGTTTTTCAACTAGCGCGCTTACGTCCCTGAGCCCGAATAATACACCCTCTTCATATCTATCGTGGGTTCGGTCAGTAGCAGAGCAAAATTCGGCCTAAAGTTTTCTTGCGGTGGCCTCTGCCTTCAGCAATTCCTTGCTCCAGGAGGTTGCTTTCGCTTTCAACCTCTCGATTTTCTCGCGAAGCCCTCGTACAACATTCTCTCGACTGCGAAGAAGGTCAGAGGATTTGTTGTTTATTTTTCGCAATGAGTCTAGCTCATCCTTCAGTTATAGGATTTCTCGATCTGATTCTTCCATCTCGGACTCAGCTATCACGACCCTCTTCTCAAAATCTTCCCTGATCTTGTTCCAGCCTTGATGATCCCTATCCAACTTCTTGTTAAGACTCAGGATCTCCTTCTTCATCCTCTTGTTCTCTCAGCCTTGAGCTGTCACGCCGTGGATATGTGATTTCATCTACTCCTGCTGTCGAGAGAGTACATGGGCAATCTGCACAAGCAACCGTTAGATACCTAAACCTAAAAATAAAGAAAAAAAATACGGTTTAAAAGAGACTTACCATGGCGGCAGAATCCCTCACGTAATTGATCTCTGCCTTAGTGGTAAAATTCCTCACCTCCTTATCAGTGACCCTGTCCACTAAGGGCGCAGCGGCATTAATAAGGGGCAAGAGCGACACCACCATAGGCCTCTTGTCCTCGCTTATAGCTAACAACCCTATCTCAGGCGCGAGCGAGCAAGAAAGGGCTAGGCGACGAGGCATAGTCGGCACCAGGACCTTAGATATCGGGACTGGTACCCGTTGTCTCGACCCTGAGGCATCAGACGAGCCTAATCGACTGATGCATGTGGCAGAAATAGCATTGCTGAGCAGCTTCTCTTGGCCCTCCCCGATTCTGGGCCGCTTTCTTACTAGTTGGGGAGGGCTCCCGCTGTTGTTTGAGGTCTTCTGAGGCAGGGCCGGAGCCTTACCTTTGTCCTTAGGTAAAGCCTTAAAGGCTTCCTGATGACGCGGTGGGGTCGAAGGTGGTAGTTGACTTCTCCCAGCCCCCCCTTCTCCTCCTTATTGCTGCAAGCCACTCCGAGACGGATGAACGCTGATCTTTTCTGGACATGGCTACAGAAAGAAAACAGAAAGTTAGCACCTTCAACATCAAAAGTCGAATACCTCTGATGTCATACCTTTCATCTTAGCTCGATTCAGGACGACGCGTGAGACATAGGAGGAGACTAGGGTCGATTCCATCAGGTTTTTCTCTGATAGGAGCACCTTTTAATCAGCGGCAATATCACCTAAGGTATTCATTCTGCCTTTTGACTCTTGGCTCAGAACGAGAAGACCTAATCACACTGTTTTTGACCCGAACTGATTCAGGATCTCTCCTTCCTCGACGAGGTCCTATTCTCTCCCGATAAAAAGTCATTTATCCTTCTAGTTCTTGGTACTAATCGGGTTGCCCTTCACCAGATTGGGAGTGCTCGGCCTGATTTGCAAATAGTACCATTCAGGGCTTAAGGTCGAATTTTTCCTCAAGGTGTAGATATATGCTACCTCGGGAATGCTGGGGGGCTCGCCGAAGTATTGCTGCTATAGTACATATAGTCTGATTAGGATCCTTCAACTATTGAAAACTAGCTGGTAAGGTGGGATCTGGAAATACGCGAGGACGCTGGCAAAAAAAGGCTGGAGCGGTAGTCTCACTCCTAGTAAGAACAATTCCTCGTTAAAAGCAGATTCGTCTGATGGAGGGCGGCTCAATAATTTCCATCTTTTGAAAACCCTCATCGTCACCAGGCTATCTACTTGGAACGCCTCTTGGTACACTTCGAGGTCGCTAACGGTGATTATGGAGGAAAATTGATCGACCTTGAACTCGATCCCTGACATGCATATCGGGATCGAGTCTATTATTGATCTTTCATCACTTGTATTGGGTACAGATTCCAATGTCAGGTCTCCCTCAGTAATTTTTCGAGCTGACTTGTTTATTGCCTCGACATGATGGCTCTCATTACTGCTGCTGCTCATCTCCTACACGCAGAGAACAGGATGTCAGGTCGAAAATTTCGCGTGGAATTGCCGTCCCTAAGAGTTGTAAGAAGGGACTCGTGAGCACTTTTCTCGCCTCGCCCACCTTGGCCTCCCAGAATACACAGTGATTATCAATCGTCTTGACCACTACACCAATTTTTAGCGACTGAATCCCAACCCTCTCCCACGAATCTATAAACCTGCCAAAAAAATCACTACAAGAACAATAATAAAGTGGGTAAAGAAGGCATCTTACTGAATCAATCAAGGACAAGCTGAAGAAGACAAGTTGTTGAGGATAAGGAAGCAAGGAGTGCTGAGAACCGAAGTCCAAACGGTTGATGAACAGAGAATGAATGCCCAAAGTACTAAACAAAAAGAGAAAAGATCAGGCAAATAGTGGGTATTTATAGGCAATTGCCCAGCACTCAAGCGTCACGAAGCTTTCGAAGAGTCACGGAATGAACGGTCAGGGAGGTGCCACATCTCGTAACATCGAAAAGGCACCTTCAAACGTCGCGCCCTCTCAGTGGTAACCAACAGGATGGCTACACATGGCCACGTAGCTCTCTACACGGAAACGGCACATTTAAGTCCAGTCTTTTCGAGATACAGGTAGTCGAAATCAAAACGGCTGCATTCAATGAAGACTGTTAGTGGCCAGTACTGTCACAACTCCCTGATCGAAATTTTAGATCACCTCGGCCTAAACAGTCACTTTAAGTTTTCACTCCTGCCTCATGACAATAGAAATTTGGGGGACTTATGTTGATGATATTTGCCGATCTAAGGCTTATTTCTGTCTAAAGCTTCCTAATTTCAGATTCGACTAATCAAAACTGTAACCCAGCATGATCACCTCGATTTCTCGGCAATCACCCTGATTTTCGAGGCGATCTTTTCTCGATTACCGAGACGACCTTTACACTTTTTTCAAAAAAGGGAATTGAGAATGGGACTAACTACTACGCTGTTCAAGTAATTATTCAAACGTCCTATCATATTAGGTAACGCATTGCACGGTAAGTTACCGGCACTCGTTGTTAGGCCAGACTTAACGTAAAAGAGTGGTGAAACGATTGATCTAACCACCATACTTACTCCTGTCCAATCAAACTCCCGTTTTTCGATATTCACACGTATAGGAGCTCTATAAAAGGTGAAGGCTATGCATGTATCAGGATTAGAATTTTTTTTATTCGAACGGACATTATTCTTGTCTTAACTTAGGAATTTTTAGAAAGAGACTCCTCTGAGCAGTTAAGAAATAACTACTGTACTTATAAACTTTTCTCGAGCCCAATCTTTCGAGTTGATAAAACACTCAAACACTCATAATTTCTTTCTTTTTATTTGGCCCTGCATTACTTTAATGACTTGAGCGTCGGAGTTTATTCGTCGATAAGTCGATTTTACTCTAACTCAATTTTTTGTAATTTTAGGTAATCTTCAAAAAATATTTACGTCGATCGAAATACTAAATTCGGGCGTGATGTATTAAATTTTTCAATCACCGAAAAATTTTGACATCGACAGTATGCGCTTGTTCTTCCATCTAAAATCTCCTTTCAAAAATCAAATCAGATAAGAATGAAGCGAAAACAGAACATTGGGTTTCTTTATGATTGTGTCCGTACTGAGAAAAACAAGGCGAAAGAAATGTTCTTGCTTGAAAAAATCAGATCGAAGCATGCGCATTGCTAGTAAAGAGAAAAAAAAAAAAAAAAAAGGAAAACGAAAAAAAATATATAAACCCATGGGTAACACGACTTTTGCTGAGCTACCAAGTGGTCTAATAAGTCACACTTTCGACTAACACAACAGATAAACCAAATGATGAACTTCAAAGGGACCCATAGCTTCGAAAAAAAAATAAAACATAGAAATAGGATGGCAATACAATGAAAACACCAAGCATTAAGTGAGTGTATTTTTGGTAGATAGAAAATATGATAATGATAATAGTTCGTGAATCGCACCTTAGTTAAACAGAAGATAATTTCAGCCATTCTTCATGAAATTACGAGTGCAAAAAAGGAAGTATAAGATAAACTGGATAGACTTCCTGTTCCCCTCTTTCCCTTTTTCAATAAAATAATAATGATCTATTAATAACTTGCTCCTTTTTCTGAGTGTTTTCTCAGAGGAAAGAAAGAGCTGTTAAATTCAGGGTTTGAGATTCCTCGTGAAGAACGACGGCATTTAAATAGTTCCTATATTCCTTATGATTATTTGCATTTTCTTTATTTGCCGAAACACCCGTATTCAGACAGTTAAACAACAGACTCGTTAAGCCACGTTGTCATTTAATTTATTTCTTATGTTCATAACCATTAGCAGGATAAGTCGTTTCGAAGCCGAAGCTCTATGGCCAGCCATAGCCCGGAGGAAAAAAAAGGATGGACTTTCATGTAAAATTTTCCTTTCTAGACACAATCGAAACCGTTTTCAAAATGTTCAGATTTCTTTCGGATTGATCGGACGGGTATATTTGATTCGGTTTTAAGCAAAAATGAGTATTTTTTGTATTACAAATTTGAAAGTACACACGTAATAAAATTTTATTGTGCAATTTTGAGCATACAAATTTTTTTCACACTATAAAGTTAATTTTCATTCAAAAATTAATTTTTGATTTTCAAAATAATATTTTTGAATTTTAATTATTTTTAAATAAAATTATATTATATAATCATTTTAAAATTTTTAATTTAAAAATGATCATTGTCGCTTAAATTAATATTTTATTTTATGATATATCTATTTTTTTATAGCACCTTTTGTCAGGAAAAAAAAAAAAGAAAAAAAGAAGCAGCTATTTCATAGTTTTTTAGAGGACCAGCACAAACTACCCAACCTTGTCCAGGAGTGTTTCCTGAGTTGAAAGACACCAAACTTCACCTAACATAAACGAGGGTATTTTTGAAAAGGAGGTGCATCCCAGTGTTTCACGTCGGTATACAGAAATTGTTTTATGGAAGACCAATTTCTTGCTTGAACCAAAATTGGTCAATAACAGGGCAGCAGAGCTGTAACATTCCCAAAGTGCGGGGTCATCCCGTCTAACACCCATTAAAAAAATGTACAAATAAAAATAATTGTATTATCCTCTTCTTACAAAGTTGTCGAATGACTTTCCTGATAATGTAATATCTCAAATGAATCTCACTTAAGTCTAACAATGACGGGGAAATACTCACCGGTAGTACACTACAGACGGCTTAGAGCAAAAGCTGCTTTCAATAGAATATATCTTACTGATACTGAATACATAAAAAACTAAAATTTGTTTTGAAAAAGGGGCCTTTTTTTTTTTAAGCCAGTATACGTATGGTCCAGACTGTTTGATGAGTAGGGCATCACGACAACTGCGACTGAGGTGGTCCAGAATTGTTATATGCTGCTGTCTGTGAAGAAAAGAAAATGCTCCACTCATCATTTCTGAAATGAAACAAGGAAATGTGGAAATCAAAATCAAAATTTAAAATTTGAGCATCAGAAATGGAACTTTTCAGGCTACCAAAGATGGTTACCAAAATGAAGTAATTTCGAATTTATGTATGTCCATGTGATTGTGTGAGTATAGCCATCTTACATCGATGACAGGTTGCTTTAAATATCAAAACTAAAAGGACTTTCAAAAGAGACTGAAACTTTGTTCATCTTGTAGGAAGTTGGAAAAATCATCAGCAGATTACTCCGCAAGATAGCAAAATAGAGTATATGAGTTTAAAAACTTAACAGAATAAGTAGTGCCAAAATGAAATAAATAAAGCCCTTATTTTATATTTAGAAAGTCAGACTATCATGCGCAAAATCAAAATAAAAACAAGCACCACGATAGAGAATAAGTAACAAATAGAAATGATATGCAGGAACTAATTTCGAATCAATTGAACAGGGCAAAAATTTTGGGGGAAAAAATATCTCACCAACAACAAATATCTGGAGTCGTTAATTTGAAATGACTATAGTGGTTATAAGATGATCAAGCGAACGATTTGCCCCAAAAACTTGAATGATTTTGCTGCTTCTTTCAAGCATTTGTTTTTCTCATCGCGAGACCAGTACTGCATTAATAGCAATACAGTGCTTAACAATATCAAGTCATGTCTGAATGAAAGGCAAGCAAGTCAATAATACATGTTAGAATCAAGCATCACCTCTCCAAGCATATTGAGTTTCTCACGCACACCTTTCAACAGTTCCAGTGCATCCCCCTCCCATCTGCAGAATTCCAGATCCCTTCCCTCTAGGATCTTCTCTGAAACCTAGTGATAATAAGCAACAAAAGAGAGCTAAGGTTTTGAGACGGTCCTGGAAAATTCTTCCCTGGTTTCAAATGCTTATGAAGCATATCTAATCCAAAAGCTTCAAGGTCATCCATATGACAAAAGTCCCATTTCTCCCCTCTTCACTCTTAAGAGAATACAGGGTATTTTTCAATCAAAAATAGGGAAATCAGATGAAAACAAATATGCACTGATCAGGTGACTAGGTGAAAGATATATTAGTGGGCACAACCAAAAGCATCCTCCTTTGAAATAAACAAAGGGTGTCCAACATGGTAACATGTGTGTTACTTAATCTTAAGACATTAATATATACTTATGATTCTTTATTTGTTTTCATCATAAAATTATGAAACATCGATAAAAGTAGTAATTTGTGCAGACTTCTTGATCACAGTATATAGCCACATCGCAATTCTACACATTCTACTGGTATCAAGGAATTGAATTTTTTAATAAAATTCTTGTGTCTTCAAGTGACTGAAAAGCCTATCTTTTAATACAATTTCTTTCCTAAATATTGAAAGCAAAAGGATCAATCATCTATAAAGCAGTTGCTATAGATTCAGAAGTAATCAAATGCAACACCCAACACCCTTCCCTCCCCCCACTCCCCACTCCCCCACCCCCACCAGTACCATCACCAAAACAAACGAAAACAAGCATACATACACCGCAACAAATCTAATTTTAACCGCTCATTTTACAACTAAACCTTTTTCCTTCTCTATGTTCCGTGACTTATATTAAACCAGCTCTAGACGGACATTCCTTCACTTCACAATCCTTTTAAACTATTGTAAGAATTTCAAGGAATCTCAGCCTTATGTGTTAATACATACCTGTCTTGCAATTACTTGACCACCCGCTATGTGCGAAAAGTATATGTTGTAGAAATGAGACAAAAACAATGTGGCACTTTTCTCAGCGAGTTCCTCCAAATACTTGGCGTATGAAACACCTGGAGCGCTAGGTTCTGGAATTGCAATACCCTGAACATTAAACCATTCTAAATCTTTTGAAATACCTCCTGATCGTTCCAATCCAGTTTTTCTGAAATAAGCATCTGTAATAGAATAAAGCATTACTCTTACAATATCCAGCTAACAATATTAAAACTGGGAAAATAATTCACTGGCTAGACAATCAATGGGGATTGGGAACGCCCAAATGATTGACCAATGTAACCCCATAAACTCTCAAAGTAATTTGTTCCTGATTCCTTCCCAGTTATTTATTGGAAATTGACCTAGATTGCTTCGTAGTTCAATTATTTATGACTAGAATGCCATTCAAAAGCTTTCTTCTAGTATTGTGTCACTATAAATTCGTCATCAGTGCATATATAAAAGTTGCTATTTCATAAAGGAGTTTGAATCACAACACAAACATGGATGGTACCAGTAATAAAACCAAACTTAGAACAGTAAAATGATAGATAAATAAACAAGTAACCAAATCAATAAAACTAGAGAAGGTAGGAAAATAACTTACAAGCCACGTCGTTCGACTCATCAACAATACGCTCCACCGTGTTGAATACAAGTTGGCTGTCCACCAGGTACTTAACAAATCCTTCCATGCTGGGTTTCCAAGTCTCTTCATCAGTATCTTGCTTTACTTTTTCTTCTTTTTCTTCTACTTCGAAGTGCGATAAATCTTGGGAATGGGAATGCTTACCGTCCGTATTATTATTATCAGAAGAAGGATGGTTTTTACCATTTAAGTTACGGAGTCTCATAGCGACAAATCTCATCTCTTCAGTGATACCTTCGCTCTCCCCAGGGTACAGCTTCCTGTACCTTTTTCTCTTTCGTATCACTGGCGGAGCACTAGGACTAGTGTTTTGAATCACAGCCATAGAATTTTTTGATGTTGATGAAGAAGAGGATATACTAGCAGTGGAATCAGAGCAGCATAATTTTAGCGAAAAGTTTCTTCTCGTAGCATTGTGATTCTTGTTTCGGCTTGGAATTGTCAGTTTCAATTTTAATTGAGACGGATGAACAAGCGAATTTTCCAGTAACAAAAATTTACAGGTTGTCAAAGACCATAAGGACGACATTGTTGCTACTCTGAAATTTTTCTATAGGCTGTTCAAAAGGCTTCCTGCACAGTGATAGGGCTCGTGCCATTTTTTTTTTATATATTTTTAGAGAGATTATATACGGCATTGGATCGGGATATGGCCCCATTTAAATCATGGATTGGACACATAATTTCTGTAGCCCATCGATGCATCTTCTGGCGGTGATGATAATTGATAGTGAAATCGTTAAATCCAGCCCACTTTTTCTTCTTTTTATTTTTCAGCGTGTTGCTGAAGAGTAATACTTCAATAATATAATGCGAGTATAACGCACCCGCTGGATAATGAATCCGCCCCCTTGACGATAAAAATAGTAATAAAAAGGAAAATCTTTTATTGCCCATCTTCTGTGCCGTACCTTGTAAAAGATTTCAGATTATACGTAATTAATCAAAAATAATTGTAATTACGTATCATAATTAAAGACATTAAAAATCAGCAAATCGAGGTCCAATCTTCTTTCCATATGTACGACATTTTTAAACCTACCGTATACCATAATGGCCTTATGTGCATTCTAAGAATCTGAGGATACAAATGAATCGTAGGGAAACCATGTACGGGCTTTGGGTAAAAAGATAACCACAAGTGAAAGATGATCCTAAAAGGAACATATGCCAATTGTGTTTATGATCGTTGACCACAGTACAAATTCGGGAAAGCAAGCTACTCAATCCAAAGGCCACCACGCCAATGAGCATCAAAATTTGTTCACACATGGGAGTTGTGAAATATCTTCTCATGTACGGCGCTTACAGTTTACGCAATGATTCTAATATTTCAATATACGAAGGATCATTGCGACTAACTGGTTTGCACAAATTTATATGATCTGTCAAATCTAATACCTGTTTCAAACAAAACAAAAGTCAGGCGAAAAAACAATTTCATGAAGATCTACAAACGTTCACCTTCATAGGTCGCGTTATCTTATTTTCACGGCCCATCCACAAAGTATTTGAAAACAAACATAAATTAATGTTTAAACCACACTCACAACAAGCTCCCCAAATCCAGGATAAGCTGACTCAATAGGCACAATTTCCATTCGGAATGCCATCCTCCATAACCTTCAACAATTGGAGCCACCTTGGTCTGCAACAATAATCAGAAGTCTATGAAGCTTGAAAAGAAAAACACATGCTGGCAAGCATGCCCGCTTATAGGGTAGAGAAATTTCAAAGATCAATAGCTGCAGATCTATATTACCTCACAAAAACTAAGGACTTCAAGCAACCCTTTCTTGTGAAGATGACGGATATAGTCATTTAGTTGTACTAATCTTGGAGAACCACTTCTTAACTCTCCTATCTAAAAACAAAAGTGACAAACGAATGCAGTGGAAATCAATTTATGTGCAGACATTCCTTCAAATGAATAATATGTAAAACCAACGCTTATGCATTAATTAAAAATATTAGCTCAGTTATCAAGATCTAGAGCTAATGGATGGGGCTGGCGAATCACCAGGCCCGTTCGCCAGGGGATGTCCGCAAGTTTGCTTCCAAAATGTGGACAGCTATAGAACACCTAAAATCAATGTACAACATCCAAGTTAGACAAATAATCATAAACTCACGGAAAGCTCAAGCAAAAATCTATTATTGAGTGAAACAGTGAAACATAGAATCCCAACAGTGTTACTCACAAAATTATCAATGTTATCTGCCTTTGCTTTATGCAACATCTGCTTGACAAACAGGCCTCCCATGCTGCAAAAACGACAAGTCAATATTTCACATTAGAAAGATATGTAAAAACCAAGCAAGTAACAATTGAATACAAAATAACAAAATGGTTTTACCAAAACAGAAAATATGTTTATTAAATGCTGCAAACATATACAAACTACTATACAGAGGCATTACAACAATGGGGCAATTCCACCATAAAGAATATGTGTGTGACAAACCTGTGTGTCACAAACACAATAGGATGGCTCCCAATGCCTGCAGCAACAAGCGTCTCCAATAGCATGGTGCCAACTTCCTACACATTTCAAAGCATAATATTTAGAAGTTTAGAGACTTCTGTTAGAATAGCTAACATACAATGAAGATTTGTCATAAAATATTACTACAACATGAAATATTAAAGAAAGAAATTAGACAAGGTTTTCCGAGGCAAGTCTTGCCAACATTGTTGGTAACCTATAAGTTAGTACCTAAAATCAACCTATCTCAGGCAATAACTAGATTTTATAAGCACAGTTAACGCTAACCAGCAAAGTTAATATACAAGATCCCAGAAATTTTCATCCAAGGTCAGTCCTATGAGTCAACAACATAGATTAAGAAACAAGATGGTCTGGAAGTTCAAGAGATAGAAGTTTACTCTAATTTGCAAACACAAATCCAAACGAATGATTCTAAGATTGTGAATGGCAACTAAAGACATTACAAGACTTTGCAATAACGTATTAAGAAGTTTCCAATTTATCAACCAAACAGCACAAACCTGAAGAGGCAGGCTAGCTCCAGATCATAGTGTAAGATTTGTCTGCATCAAATTATAAATTAGGAGGTATTAATGTGATGGACCCAATCTAGAAATAAACTTAGGAAACTTCAAATCAAGTAGAGATCCCACTACATGAGGATGCCACATCTCAATTTTTATTAATCAAATTCCATAATACTCAAAACAAACTTTGAATTTGAGAGTAAACAAGTGAGCATGAGGAGAGTCAGCTGAAAGCTATTCCCCTGGCCAGGCCAAAAAGTTCCAAGCTTCACAGCCTCCTGATCAATCTTCTCAACCAAACCCGACTTAGTGGAGTATTTGTCCTCAGAAATGCGCCAAGTTTTATACGTTCCACCTTGCAGGCCATGGATAAAGACAATATCCAGTTGGGGAACACTGACTATGAGCTGTTCTGAGAGTCCCATTTGAAGCTTCACTTTCAAGTGTAGCCTGTTAATAGAATCAGTCTCACCCGAAGAAGGCTTATTCCTCGGAAAAGTGTCCTGACTTTTATTTTCAGGACAATTACAGTAGGGTCGGTCAGAGTTGATTAAAAATATCATGTCATCATAAAGAGGACAACCACTGTTTCTGTTTGCAATTGCAGTGTCAGGAACACCACGATTCAAGGTCTCCCCTCCAGCTTGGCAATTGCAGAATACGTTTAATAGCGTGGCCCTAGCATAACTTCGTATTTTGAGGTCACTGCAACCTTGGATCGTTCCATTAGCACCATCCTCCAGCCACTTACACCAAGTTTCATCTGCAATAACAGCTCTCTGGACTTCAGGAAGGAGCAAAAGGACAGTTACAAGCTGAGCTGCATGCCAACGAATGTGAGCAGTAGGTGGAACTGGAACACTATAAGGATTAGAGGTATCTAAATCAGATGATTCATCTGGATCATCCGAGGTCATCTTTTGAGCCTCTAGGGCTTTTGAAGCATCATAAACTTCCATAACAGCAAGTTTCTCATAATCATCATGTAACAGAAAGCATCTTAGCAGGCACAAGATCCCAAAATTGGCTCCTCTATCTTAGACATACAGAATCTCCAGCACAAACTTCTGTAAGTGCTTTGATTCCTTAAAGTGTTGCCAGTGCTCAATCTGTGGCATCAAATTTAGAGGCAGTATCTTTCTTAAGGGTTTTAAACGGTCCCACAGAAGGTTCCAGGGAAAGAAGATCTGACAGGGGGAATGTTTTAACAGCATTAGTGGATGATATCAATTGCTTTCCAGCTAAACTAACAACAGCACCTGCCAATTGATTAGCAGTCTGTGTGGCAAAAAGAATAGTCAACCGATCAATCTGAGTCTGTAAAGCCACAGTTTTAATCACTGGACAAGAAAATCAAGTAAAGAAGCCACATTCTACTCACCAATACAATACAGATTATATTTGAAACTGTAAACCAGATCAAAGTTTCAGCATGCGGTATTAATTGAAAAAATTAACAAAGAAAAAAATCTCTACATCGCGCTTTATAAATTTTTGGCTCCATGCCACATTTAACAGAAGCAGTCTTACTGGAACCCAAAATTTCATTTAGCATAACAGCTAACCATCCCCGAGAAATAGGTATTGAAGATAGTTCATGCTCTTCAAGGATGCATGAAACGATTTTTATGGCTGAAGACCAGGTAGTGTCAGAGAAAGACTTTCCTAAGATCCAAGGAAGCACTATGCCAGACCATTTTTGACTTTCTTCAAGTGATAATTGTTGGACCCCAGTAGAAATCAAATCTAAAGCCTTTAGCATTGTTTCTTGCACCTCTTTATGGTTTGTTGTCCACTTAGCAGTATCTCTCATTTGCTGATGACCCTAGTCCATCAATACCTCTTGGGCCCCGGGGCTTCTCTCTATAGAAAATAAAAATGTAGATAAAGCAACCCGAGCCAAAGGAATATCTTCATTTTTATTCGCCTGAGAAGCAGTTGAAAGAAAACTGGAACTCCAATTGGAAACAGAATCACTTAAGGGCAGGTTGCGATCCTCCAACAGCAACCAAGCCACCAAACTCCCACGCCACTTAGCAGATCTATCGGGTGCCATTAAAGCAGTCATGACAGCATGCCCATCTTGACCCAGTTCTTGAATACGGGATCTGTTGGATCCTGATGCCATTGCCCAGTTGGCTAATGCCCAAGCAGCAAAAGGCACAGCAACATGTTGATAATGCAAGTCATCCCACAGACCAGCAACAACTGCAGAGGAAAAATGGGCTTGTGCTGATGAATTGTCATGCTTGCTGAACAAGGCAAAGGTGTTAGCGGTTTGTCTAACTGGTTGTACTTCAACATCATCAGAATTGCCTGACTTCATAAGCCCACTAGTCCTTGAAAGCCCTAAAACGATTGTACCTTCAAGAATTTTAATCCCTATCCTCCTCATTCCTCTTCCACCATCCTCGTCTTCCTCATCTCTATGTGGCTTATCAAAATGCATGCCACCTTCCTCGAAACCTCAAAACATCAGTGATATCCCTTGTTTCAGCATTTCCTGGCAGTGATGGTTTAAATGATGCCTTTTCTAAGCTATCGCAATTTGATGTGACAACATCCACAACGGCAGCAACGAGCATATTCCTACCTTTAAAAGAATCAGAAATATCAGATGAACTACGTCTTGAATGCTGCTCCCACAGAAAAGCTATATATCAACGGTAAAACACAACTCAGAAGCATCACGAAGACCAGGATTTAAGCATTCAATAACCATGTCTGTGCCGTTGATAATAATCACATATACGACACACGTGCGCGTGTCCACAATGGCAGCAATGAGCAATGAGCATTTTATAAGCTTCTACAATTGGAATAGAATTCAATTCATCTCTGTAATTTCAATGGATATACCAACGAAACAACACAAACTGACCTTCTTGGACTTTGGCTGACATGAAAAAATAAACCGCAGCAAAATAAGGCACGGAACGAGGGCGCCATAACACATACTTAGAAGCTTATAAAATACGCAATCAAGTACGCAAATGCCCACAACTTTACCACCATATCCAACAACCAATCCACGATTTTACCAGCTCCCGCACCCACAAGCGCCTCTCTCCAAGCCGCATGTGCCTCCGACGTCCGCCAACAAAGCTGCCACTATCAACTCACACCCCGCCCTCAACTCATGGTTCGCGTTGGACAACACAGAACTCAGAGATTGCCAAAGTTCCGAAGCCACTCCGCCAGTTCGCTTTACAGGGTGAAAATTCTTCTAAACGACTCATTGGACTTAGAAATTGTGTCCTCAATGGTTGAGTAAATTAGATTACTACTTTTGTCATTACTATCGTCACGATAGTGATCAGAAAGGAGAGTAAGGGAAGCAATAACTGCAGAGAGGACGGTGGCGGAAAGAACGAGAATGGAATTACGATAGATGAACGAGGCGGTGTTGGCAGTGTAGACAGGGGAGAGATGGTTTTGAATTACTTGCCGAGGCGGAGGTGGAGTTGGAGGTTGCGGTGGTGGACGGACATGTTGGATACTTTTGAGACTGTTAGGGGTCCGTTGGGCTTTTGGAAGAAGAATAAACTTGCCAATAGAGAGGGAATCGCTAGAAATGTTGTCGAATAAAACTGAGACGGAGCATCGTTTTTTCTTGTTTGTGATTTTGTGCGGATAAATTATTGAATCGATCAAGCTTACCGGTCTTTGATTTTTGTTGAGTTGTTTGTTTTAGGCGATGAAGTATAGCTGCAAAGCGAAGATGGCGGGAAGAAATTTGGCGCATTGTACGGGAAGGAAGCAAGAATTTTCATAGACGCTTAGGACCGCCTTCGAAATTTCGAAGAGAAGGAGTGAACCTCTCGTAAGAGTAAGTAGAAATTGGAGAAGTTAGAATTTTTCAAGGCCCAAGAGCATGGATTTCTTTAAATGGACTCCTCTTAGCCCATTAACAAAGAAACAATTTTTTGGTTATCTTTTAAGCCCAATTTCTTTGTGGATTTACCAATCCTTGATATAATTTACAACATTCAACTTTTCAACTATTGCGTGTAAAGCTTTGTCGAGACTGTTGTATTTTGATTGTGCTCAAAAACAAAACAAATGAAATTTTTTATAAATATTAATTTCAATAATAACTATTTATTTTTTGACCTTTATAAATGATATCAAGTGGTTCCACGGAGGGATCCAAAAATTTTATTTTCGAATGGGTTAATTTTTTCAGTTAATATTATTTCATAAGTTTTTAAGTATACAAAAAGAAATTATTTTTTAAAAATAAAATAGAAACATAATAAACATTGAAATAATTTTGAGAATTTTAAAGTTTTAAATGTATTAATTATGAATCAATACTGTTGATAAATTTATAAAAAAGAAAAAGATTATCCATTTTCTTATAAAATATTGTTTGAATAAGCTTTATAATTGAAAATATCATTCTATTTTATTTTTACGTTTGGAACAAAAAGTATTAACATAACTCAAATTAATTTATTAATTAAGAAGTATTTCTTTGAATTTTTTGTTCCAGATAAACTTCGATATAGTTTATGAATAGAATACTTAATTATATCAATAAAATCTTGGAAGTTGAAATACTTCAATCTCATAATATTTCAGTTATCTCCTCAAAATATTTCTCTCAATTTCAGTGAATTCTTTTGAATAGTCTTTTTTTTTTTTTTTTTTAATATAACATGGTAAAATCATAAACTTTAAATCTCAAAAATATATGTAAAACTAAATAATATAAAAAATTAAAATATAATACAAAATTCATTCTTATTATCAAAAAATACAAATTGATTTATATTCTGCTAAGATTAAAAAAAAAAATACAGCTCTTTTAATGTGAAGTAATGTTTCTTCAATTATTAAGAATTTAAAATGGTTGTGCCGGACACGATATTTTAATTGATTTGGATCCTCTCTTAATCTAATTTTTTTAATATTTTAAAGGGATTATAACATATGACATTTGCAAGATCCCTAGGACTGAGATTAATCTAATAAAATTTTTTTGAGACTCTAGCCCAGCAGGACCCACTTGCCTTCGTCCACGAATGATTCCATCCCACATTAGCTGCACCTAAATAAAATAATTAATTAGTATAAATGCAACTTTGTGTTAATGGTCAAAATAGTACACAGTTTTAGCTTTATAAAAATTTGTGATAATTATTCTTGTAGAATAAACACGCCTTCTCATTGCAATATTTTCTTTAACTCTAAAAATATGAAGTTAATTATTCAACAACTTTTTTATCATTGCAAGTCAATTAGTATATCATGAATATAAATAAGAATAAAGAGTAATTTATTTTCTTTCTATTAAATAAATAATTAAAAAATCGATCAAGAATTTTTAAATTTGCATAATATTAAGAACATGTTTATTATTCAGTTATTGTGATTACACAATAATTTTTACTCTACTGTTGCTGTTGTAGAATGTAAACTATTAACATTGTTCAAAATATAAGTGAGTCCTACTAAAATTAGTTTAAACACTTTTTATAATTTAATTTCTAATATTAAATAAAAATCAGTTATATTAAATATGGTTCAAGGCTCCCTTTAACTTTTAATTTCAAATCTTAAAACTTAACGAAGGACTTCAATAATATTTTTTAAATTAAAATAAGCTTAAATAAAATTTTTAATTTAAAAAGTTTAAACTCATATTTTATTTTCCTTCGTTCCTTCTTGATTTCTTCTATTTCGTTTTCTTTCGTTCCTTTTTACGTCCTCTCTGCCTTCTTTATTAATCACCTGTATCTTTACTGAAAATTTTGATTTCTCACCATCAATCATTCATATTCTCCGTTTCAAATTTTTCCTGAGCATCAATTTAAAAATAAAAACATAGAAAACAAAAAAAAAAAAAAAAAAAAGTTAGGATTTGCCTTTTAAATTGGGACTTTTCGAATTTTAAGCGAAATTAAAGTAAACTGACATTATCACGAGATAAAAGGCATCGATTTTAGCCTATTTATACTCTGCATTTTCATTTTATCAACTTTCAGACTTACAAATTTTATTGTTTATCCGTAATATTTTTGTTAAATTCATCGCTTATAATTGTTTTGTTATATATTATTTAAGTTGTACTATAATCAAGTAAGTCGTTAGGAAGCTTAGGATATAAATTTAAAAAAGTTATTTGGGCGTAAATAGTAATTGAGTTATTATTCGAATAAGTGTGTGGGGTCCGCCTATCGTAATCATAAAATCGAGTTAAAATATGTTAGTTAGGCTACAATGTGGGTTATGTATAGAAATAAATAGATAATTAGACAACTAATGAGGGTCTTATCCGATTTAGTATATTAGCTGATTTCAAAAAATCTAGGTTAATATGCATTACACGCATATGAGTTTTATTCAAGATTTAGAAATGTATATTGATACGTTTTGATATATGTGTTAGGTAACGATACGCGAAAGAAGAACCTGCATGAAGTACCGAGAAGCAAGGGGAACTAGGGAATATATATTCTTCCTAAGCATGAGTGAAAATTATTCTATTCTTTTCTATTAAACTGAATATTTAAACTTATTTTTTTATATATATACTTTAAGATAATAAAAATATTTATATATAATTTGGATTATTTTGGGAGGCGGTTGTGATTTAATTGAGATGGAAATCAGGAAGAGGTTTCACTTATTTGTGATAATTTTTCTGATAATTGAGTATCTTTTGTTATTTTATTAAAGATCTTATTTTCATAATTATAATAATATGCAAATATTTTATAAACTTTTATGCTTAATACTCTTGTTTTATGCAAATGTGGTTATATATATGTTTTCGTATGGTTTTGAAATAAGAATGTGATTTGTATAATAGAGTTGCTTTACTTGATGTATATGCTTTGTCGGAATGATGGTCGTGGACCACTCTAATGATTATTATGTGAATTATTTGAATATTGTAATATGCATATTAGTGATGACGGTTATGATAGTCGGGATATTTTGATGTAAGTACAGGGAGGTAGCTTAGGTAGGTCCACCTCGATGTGGTCACGTGGGTGAGTGTGGTATGATGTAGCCTAGGATCGGCCTGATAGAAAGGTCGCCTAGGTCAGTGGAGGCTTCACATACGAGGGCGATATATGGTGCTATGTTATAGAGATGTGATTTGATCACCCGTAGGTCTCGTCGAGGATAGTCACAGATGTCACCACGTGACTACTTGAGGTGAACGTCAGTAGTAGGCTTGTTTTTTTCTCTAAATAAGTCATGCATTAATTTATTTCTTGCAATCAAGATAAATTTTATAAAATAACATTATTTTTTCCTGCATATAAATTCACTGACGGTCTTGGGATGCCTAAGGCCAGGGTGATCGTCGAAAAAGGGAACTAACCCTATGATTTTAGATATATGTTTTTAATTTTTCAGATTTAATGAAATATTTTTGAATTAAGCTGTTTATAATATTTTCAAATTGTGTTTTTCTAAATTGAATTCATTGTTATTTATTTATTTAAACTCTAATTCACTCACGGAGTATACTACCATATACTCATCCTTTTTTACTCTCCAGTTTCAGGTTTAGAAAGTTTGGGGCAAGTTTAGTTGGTGATGATTTTTTTTAGACCTAGTATACTTC
>JAWDEX010000003.1:4377836-4392744 GCA_035221805.1 Trichilia hirta | reverse complement strand
TTACTACTTCTTCACGTTAGGTCTAGAGTAATTATGAGTATCTGTAATTTCAGGTTATAGTATATCTTAATGTAGTGGGACGCTTCAACAGTTCTTGAACAATATATTTATTAGTCGCATTCAATATTCATATTTTTGAAATAGAAGAATTGAGTCACCTCGATAATTAAAATGGGTACTGAAATATCAAAGCAATCAAAGCCGGATCAGGCCTCTTATTTTATAATAACTAAAATAAAAAAATTTTAATTAAATAAATATGGGATCCGTAAAAATTGTCAACAACCATCTTAGTATTACTTTTGAATAATTATGTTTAAATGAGAAAGCTACCTTAATGAGATACAACTAGGGGCGAGAGGCATAGTTGCTTTCTGAGAAGCTCAATTTCATTCAACGACCCAAAAAACTCGAGCTGTGTGACTGCGATTGTCTGATGATGTGCTTGCCAGCAGGGGGCCTCTTTATTTTGGAATTCTTTAAATTATACAAACTCCAACTATTAATTAATGCCGCCAATTGATACCTACCAGTGTCAAATTATGAAGCTGGATAAGGATGACTGTTTTAATAATATTTTTCTAACATATAACAAATTGACACTCTTTTAAAATATTCCTTTCAGATCTATGCATAAAATATTGAGAAAAGGTACCAGGTTCATGTAATCTGGTTCTGCAGTAATGGGATGACGCTAGAACAAAAACACGTCTGAAATGTCTGCAAAATAAGCATCTTCAAAAACATCAATCATTACTGAAAGCCTTTTATGTGTTTCTGTATGTAGGCTATATCAAAGAAATAGGCCCATGCCCGTCTACTTCTAATAATAGAAGTTTAGGAAGCCAATTGCAATAAAGAACAATAAAGTTTTCTCAACGTTCTTCATGCCAAGAAGGCACTTAGGATCAACCGATTATTCAACATTGTAATGTTTCTGTTCAGGTGTTAGTCATCTTTAATCATGGTAAAATTATCAATATGAATGGCTTAATTTTTCTTTCTTATAATAAGCTATGATTGCAGAAACTAGTACTGGCTACTGTCATTGCCAAAACAAGTAATGCAGAACAGAACATGGCAATCCCATCACAAGCACAATAATTAAAAGGCAACGACAAAGCAACTTAGATTGTAGAATCATTTTAGATCACTTCTTTTCCTTTCATTCATTTGAAACTTCCTTTTGATGTCAAAGCTACTTTTATATCAAGTAGAAAATAATGATAGAAAGGTTAGGGAAGTATTAAACTTTTTAGAGATCAAACGAGTTTCTTCCATTTCAAAATGTCAAATCCATCCTTTCAAAATTCAGCTTTTACTAAATCAAATATATGTAAAGTGTCCTTTTTCTCTTTTATCAGTGATTAATTTAATTAAATATTCTTTCAATGAGGTTTGCTTAATTACTGTTTCAAGTCATTGGATTATGAGTGCTCTTTAACTTTACGTTGCATCAACTCAAATTCAACTCTTTTTTAGTAAGACTAGCTCACACGCTACCAGGTAAACTTATATGAAGTTACTTTTGTATAATCAATCCACGTTCTCGATGGTTCTGCATGTCCGATTTGGGTGGCCCGATAATACATGGGAGGATTAAACCAGGACCATTCACTGAAATTTTTGGTCATGTAATTTGGTCTTTGTCATATCATCAACCATTTATTGCAACAGCATTCTAGCTAAGTAAAAGGGTTATAATTAGATTGGTCCACCTATGCCTGTTTGTTTTACCATAGTAACCATACAATTATTGTTAATGATCTGGAAATAGTAATTTTAATTACAACTGAGCATGAAATTAATTTATAGTCACAGAAATGCCTAACATCGCATCTTTGATATAGGGTCGGCCAATTTTTTATAATACCATGGACAGGCAATGCCGACAGCTAAATAAGCTGGCTATCATCCTTTAGTCATGAAATGAAAGGACCCCATTTGAGAAACTGACCTATTTTGGACATTCTTCCAAATTTGCTTGAAATTGCTTTTAAGAAAGGATTGCTTAAATTGCATTCACTGAGAAAGTTTAAGAGACTTCAATAGCGTGAAGAGTAGAAAAAGTTTATGTTGAAACTATTAGGGATATGGGACGTCTTAATCAGAAATCAAATGTGTTTTGAAACTCTTGCAATCAAACAAGAACAACACTATGAAAGAACTGCTCAAATTCAATAATACTTTTTTCATTTTCGTTGCCTAAAATGTCTCGGTGGCTTGACAGAGAAAAAGAGAAATAACTGAGAGGCAGAGAAAGTGATAGTCACCCACGAGCAAAAAAGCAAAATTGGATGGCTCATCGGAAAAAATGTTTGAGGAAAGGTGAGCTGCACCTCAATAATTAGTGATCTTTGTAATGGGATATGATAAAGTATAAAGCAAGTGACGTTGAAGCCCTATGTAATGATCAGAGAGGCACATGCTAGCTAAATCAACATTACCAGAATCCTTCTTTTTTTCCTTTCTTCTTTTCTTATATTTTGAGTTTCTTTTCTTCACTTAGCATTCCCCACAACTTGTGGTCCTACTCCCTTATCTTATCACATTCAACTCTCTTTTTCATCGCTAAACTTGGTCACATCAAGCTTTACTCCTATTTTCCCTTTCTCTAAACTAACTTGTTGTTTCTCTTCCCTTCCCCACTTAGAAAAAAAAGATTCCAATTACAATCTAACCGAGTGACCAACCACCTTCCATCCTAAGTCCTAACTTCCCTTTCCCTTCCTATATTTATAATTTAATACCAACTTGTCACTCCTGGAATAAAATCAGACTTTTTTCTTGATTTTGCATACCCCAAACTAAGTTCAAAAATGCCACCAGTGCACTCTAGTCCATTTTACCAAATGGACAATCCACCGATATCGTCGTTGCTCCGGCATACTACTACCGGTGATCAGAGGCGTTCAAAGTCATCTACCGGAGGGCTTTTACGAATGTTCAAGCTGTTTCCTATGCTAACCTCAGGCTGCAAAATGGTTGCACTGTTAGGTAGACCGAGAAAACCTTTACTCAAAGACCATGCTATAACTGGTACTATTTTTGGTTTTCGTAAAGGGAGAGTGTGCTTAGCCATACAAGAAGATCCCCATTGCCTGCCAATGTTCGTTATAGAGCTACCAATGCTTACAAGCGCGCTTCAAAAAGAAATGGCTTCTGATATTGTCCGAATCGCCCTGGAGAGCGAAACCAAGACCCATAAGAAGAAGGTTTTGGAAGAATTTGTTTGGGCTGTTTATTGTAACGGAAGAAAAATTGGATACTCTATAAGGAGGAAGCATATGTCCGATGATGAGGTTCATGTCATGCAGCTTTTGCGAGGCGTGTCAATGGGGGCAGGTGTTCTTCCAAGCCCAAACGAAAAGGAAATAAGCATAGATGGAGAGTTGACGTACATGAGAGCAAGATTTGAGAGGGTGGTTGGGTCAAAAGACTCGGAAGCTTTGTATATGATAAATCCAGATGGTGCAGCGGGCCCAGAATTGAGTATTTTCTTTGTAAGAAATCGTTAGAATTTTAATTACCATTCTGTCGCGAGCATCATAAAAGAAAAGTTGCTTAAGCTTTTTGATTGTTCCGACTGTTAAATGGATAAAAGATAGACGACCATGGATTTCCTGTTCTACGTATGGTTTTGCTCGTACCAATTAATTAATTAACACCAAAGATTATAGTTTCTTGACATTAATTTCAATTTTCGCCTTGGTGATAAAAACGAAGATTATGTTACTTTCAATTATATTTTGTTTATTCGAGCTAAATCTCGGCTCTGTCCGAATAAACTTACCAGATGATTTCGAGGGTTGTTCGCTTGTTTTTTGATATATAATTCTTAATTTTTATTGCCCGTACCTGACAAGCAATAATGTTTAAGATTCATGTTGTTCAGCAAATATAGATTGTGCTCGAAGCTTGGAGAATATACTTGAAATGTCAACGATCAGCTATATAGATCTGCTCCCTTAAACAAGTTTCAAGTTTCAAGTTTCTTTCCTGGATAATCCTATTATCAAACTTCTTGCCTAAATATTTTTCATTAAAAAAAAAATAACGGTAGAAGTCTTATCATGTAGCGAAGTCGAATTTGATGTTGGGGCTGCTTACTAAAAATTGAAAATTATAAAATTAAAATTTTTAAAATTGTTTTTAAGAATAAAAATAATTTTTTAAAAAATACTTAAAATAATAACGAATTTAATGTTCTTTTTAAAAATAAGTAAAATAGTTATTTTAAAGGTAAAGTTGTAATTAAAATTAAATTTTATTCTTAAAATTTGTAAAAAAAATGCCTCTTTTTTTTTTTTAATTTGTAGTTAAAATTTTAAAAATAATAACTTTTTATTTGTTAAGATAAATTTTACAAAACATTCCATTAAGCGTATTTTTGTTTTAAAAATAAAATTGAGAATTTAACCAAACAACAATTTCTTGAACTCAGCCAAGCCAAGTTTTTTGAGCTTCATGTAATTAATTAATGAACGTAGTCACTAGATTACAATTTGAAGAGTCCTACTCTAGTTTTTTAGACTCATTCATAAAATCTTAGTAATTTAGCCGTATATTGTCAATGAAGTGTCGCATTCCAATTCAATCCAAGTAGATATCTACACATCATTATTCATTACATATGATCCAATAAAGAGTGAATCTCGGTCTATCCCTCGAGAATTTGGATTTCCTTCTTTGTAATCAGAAGCCACAAAACAACTCTCATTTCCTGCATGTCAGATTCTTCTATCCAAGAATCAATCTGCAGGCATATCTTATCCCAAATCCAATATCCTATTATTGTTTATGATCTTGCACTCTTGCTCTTGCATCATGTAGCAAGGGATCTGTTATCAGATAAATAAAATTTTGTATTGAAAAAAATATAAATATCACATCTTAATTTTGTATAAGAGTATTACGGTTTAATTGACAAAATACTGTAATTATTAAAATCTTGATAGAATGCCGACGGAAGCAATGACACATCTTAATTTCATATTAGTGTGTCCATCCTGATGGTGTAAAAAAATAAAACAAAGTCGATGGAAGTGACGACAGATCATGATAAAATAATAACTTTGCCCATTGGACCATAATGTAGCAAACAACAAACAGATCATAGATAGTGATTTTGATCTCAAACCTATCAATATTTCTATTTTTTGTTTGTCTATGAGTTTGGCCCACTGACTTGCACCAGGCCCATACTCCAGAGTAATTTTTTTTTTTTTTTCTCCGCATTTTTTTGTTTTAGGAAACTTCGGACAGGGTACATCTTTAAACGCCCCAGCATCGTGTTTGCTCTTTTCTTTCGCCATTTGACTCTCGCTCGATTGGTTTTGAGGATCTCTTAGTCAAAGGTATTGCACTCTGTAATTGACCGCCTACTGATTGAAAGAAATAAAAAAAATTATTCATACCTAAATATTTTAGACGAAAAGAGAGGAAAAATAAAAAAATTATTTTATATGAAAAGAGAAAAAAGCAAAAACGAATCGCTAAGATTATTTTTGTATTTAACAAAATCAATGAATTAAAAAAATCATCTTATTATAATTCAGAGTTGATACAGCATCTTAGTGATAGGTGAATTAAATTAAATTTGTTTAAAATAATTACAAAAATTAAACATTAATTATTCCTATTTTATGGAGATTTTTTTTTTGGGTTATTATTCTGGGTTAAAATAAATACATACGAACAATGGGTACAATCCAAAACAAACCTACTAAATACATACGAACAATGGGTACAATCCAACACAAACCTATAATATGGTAACCGTATTGTTGACGCCTATGGTCCACCGAGGACAAATTACCCTTTCCCGCGCGGAATTGGGTGGATATACTGGATTGGACCAAACCGACCGGCAAATAGGTTGGAAGGGAACAGTATGGGCCCATATGGTTGATGCAAATCGAGCGGCTATAATTCCTTTGATCTGAAATGATAAAAATCTCAAATAAGGTTCCAATATTGGGTCCCACCATTCAACAACTAGTGGATAATTATTGCGGTTTCGTATGCTTTTTTAACTGCTTTTTTTTCATTGGCTGCTTGAAAAAAATCTTGAATCCAGTCCAGTCGGCGAGTTAGGGTTTCCTTTCCTTTCATGACAGCTGGATTATCAACTGCCCAACTGCTTCCCTCTTAAGTTACATCACCACAAGACTCCAAAATCCATAAATAACGCCACGTGGGCGGCTACGATGCAATCATGATATCGATATGTTCAGATGAAGGGGGTTATATTCCCAAGGTTATGTATGGCGCGTGCTCTGCAACGACTATCCGTTTGGTAGTTTTCTGCGAATGGATACTGTCATAAAAACGAGATTTTATTAAGGGAAAGGTTACATTCCTAAATTTAATAGCATAGTTAATTCTTAAAATTATTATAATAATTATAAAAAATAAGGTAATAATTTTTAAATTATAATTTATTTTAATAAATAAAAATTTATAAAAATAGTTTTAAAATTACTACATTACTAAAATTAATACGGACACACAATAACTTAAAATTTTAAAATTTAAACATAAATTTTTACAATCTAATTGTTAAAATTTATAATAAAAATAGCATTTAATATTATAATATCAATATTTTTATACACCATTAAATTATATAAATTCAATTAATAAAAATTTGTATTATTATTTAAGTCAAAATTTTAAATTAAAATATTTTCTCTATTCTTATAATTTAATTATGAATTTTCTAATGTTTTAAAATACAATCTAATACAAAAGTTACATAACTTTAATCTCTTCACAAAAATATTTTTTAAATAAAAAATTATGTATGTATAGAAAGCATATATATAGTACATTACTTAATAAAAATTATGTAAGTTAGTTGTAACTTCATCATATATATAAAAAACATAGAAATATATAGTACATTAGAACCGTTTTTTATTTATATTTTAAGTAATTATTTTTATTTAGAAAAAATATATTATTCTACCATTTAATTGATGAAAATTGCATTATTTAATATAAAATTTAAGAAATTATTTAAGACATATAATATGTACAAATTGAAAGTACTTTAAAAGTATACGTCATATATAAAAAGTCGAAGAGAGTCAAATCATACTTTCCTTGACTGATTAAACTAATATGTGCAAATAATAGAGAGATTTTTCTTGAGCCACTTCAAAATTTATCTTTGATGATGATTTTATTCTTTTTTGTAAATAAATATCTTGTAAACTATTTTAAAAGTAATACCAATTGTCATAGTGAAAAAGTACTTTGTGTAGGATAACTAAATTTGATTTTTTTTTCATTAAATTATATTTAAAAAAAACTTTTTGCTGCAAAAGGTTTACGTGAAATGATATCGTATTGATATGAAAAATCTTGAACTTTTATGTATTAGTCATGAAAATTTATGTTAAAATCTTTATTTTTATCTATTAATGAAATTAATTTTCATATCAGTTAAGCTTCAATGTCAATCTCCCGAAAAAAAAAAAAAATTATTAATACTGCTCCTGAAAACAGGAAAAAAAGAAAATGTGCAACGGTAAATAATTTGCAATAATGTGGTTTATGAGCGTCACGTTCCCAAAGAAAGAGTGGTCGGGTTGGATATGTTTTTCTTTTGAAAATTGAGAGGATTGGGTATTGGTGAGAGGATTGGGTATTGGGTGGAGTATAACCCAAAGTCAAAGGGATTCAACCCCAATCACGTGAGATTCTTACAGGCTGGGAGTGGGCCCATCCTACGTGGAAATCTTGAATTCTTCTTCCAACTGGTTATTTTGAGAGGCTCCTTTTAACAGAGATCTTTTGAGACGGTTGGTTTGACCCGTTGATTTGAGTGACCGAGGCTATGGATTTGGACTACTTACAGCTGTAAATCTGATCAAAAGTACTCAAAAAGTAGTTGGTCCTACTTTCCGTTTTAAAACGTTTGTTTTGTGTTAAACAGCTCTGCCTTTCCTGTCATGTTTTAAACGCTCTTGTTAAACCATTGTTTTCGAGTACGAGAATGATTTTTATTAATTTTCTTTTCTCCCCCCAAGCAACCCAGATCCATTTCTTTTTCCCATCCATTTCCATATTTGCCCCTCAGTTCTTTCTTATCAATTGATCATTATAATTGTATTTAGAATCCTAATCATGCTGATAATTAACATATTTCAGGATTACCATTCATTCAAAGGAAATTGGTTGTACACATAGTAAATTACAAGCTTGTACACAGATGAACCAACAAAAGAAATCATTTCTTTCAAATGGCTATTTAATATTCAGTCATGTTTTTCTATTCAATTGGAGAAGAATTGTCCACGTTCTTGTATCATTATGCATGTCAGTATTTGTATTTACTATCTACAAGCTTCACGTAATTGTCTTGTAGTCTTGGACAATAAAACATTTGCTTAGCTGGTCTAATCTTGGAAGATAATCTAGGAATTTCTGTCCCCACGTTGTAATTACACTATGGTCTAAAATGTAATGAAAACCCAAAATGGTCAATATACAAGTGGAGACAAAGTGGAATGACTCGGCGACAAAATTTGCTCGCAGAAAGAAAATCGAAGTAATTAATAACAAAGGGGTGCACATCGGTATGCACCTCTTACTAGTTAGAACCTCCTACCAACTTTACAAAAGCTAGCTTCGTGGAAGTACCCATTTTCTTCTTATTAATCCAATTGTACGCCCTATTAATTAAGCTCATGCACCTTCCGTTACCTCACATATATAACCCAAACGCTTGCCCTTACTTATTCTCGCTTTACATCTCTCTTTTCTACCAAGCACTTCGTTCATTATATACATTAATCTTTCTCTCAACCTAAGCTAATTAAGTTAGCACAGTAATATATTGCTTTAATGGAAGCAATGAACAGGTGTTTTTCTACTTCATCTTCAGATTCTTCATCTTCGGAGTCATCTCTTTCTGGAAATAAAACACCAAGAACAACCCAAAAACCTGAGAGAATTAGAGGTCCATGGAGTGCAGAAGAAGACAGGATTTTGACAGGGCTTGTTGAACGACATGGACCAAGAAATTGGTCTCTTATAAGCCGATGCGTAAAGGGAAGGTCTGGAAAGTCATGCAGGCTGAGGTGGTGCAACCAGTTAAGTCCAAATGTGGAGCACAGGCCATTCTCTCCAGCGGAGGACGAGACCATCTTGGCTGCCCACTCTCGGTTCGGTAATCGCTGGGCCACCATTGCCAGATTGCTCCCAGGTCGAACTGATAATGCAGTCAAGAATCATTGGAACTCCACGTTGAAGAGAAGAGCGAGAGAACGACAACAACTCCAACAACATCAACAACAAAAACAACTGATGGAAAGTGTCGATAATGGTAGCAATAATAATAAAAATGGAGAATCTCACCAGCAGCAGCTGTGCATGGGATTGGGAGATGACGCTTTGACCGCGTTGACTCTGGGTCCTCCAGGAAGTAATATTGCAGTGATGACGGAAAAGAGGTCGGAGAGTTTACCGGCGGGTTTTTGGGACGTGATGAGAAATGTTATAGCAAAGGAAGTGAGAGAGTATATGAGTTCAGCGTTGCCCCAAACTTCAGGATTTCATTAGAAAAATGTCTGCCGCCTGCTTTCGCGTGTTTGTTAATTAAATTTGGGGGTTTCCTTGCTTCCTTCCTCGTGTTCAGGCTTTTGATACTGTGATAAATTATTGAAGGACATAACGGCGAAGATCGTGATTATGACTAAGCTCAGAGAATTAATTGAACAAAGTCGAGTTAATTAATCTGCTTGTGGTATTACAGCCTGTCACCAACGACCAAGCGAAAAAGAGATGGAAATTAATTATTTCTTATTAGATTGTTTTGTATTTTTGTCATGGTTATCAGGTTATGGGAATCATATGATGCCATATCATTGTACGATGCATGCCTGATTATGACCATGCAAGTTAATCAATTAACAAATTAACTTGCCATAACTGGAAAGTGGGCATTCTGGCATCTGAGCTGGATCACTTTAAAAGAGGCAGTAAAAGCAGAAGAAGACATCGATTCTTCTAATAAAATTGATTCGGTTGCATACTCTAAATTCTGCCCATTTAAGTAGAATTATATGGAGTCCGATATTTGTTATCTTAATTCGATACATTACGTGGTCAAAACTCTTTACATATAATTCGTATCGGCAAATCTGATTAACTATTTTAATTTCATTTCATTTAAATATTTCTTTGTATAGATATATACATACAAACCAGTTATGTAATTAGTCAAGACTTTTATTTGATATTAAAGTATTGTAACTTTAAATTTTAGTTATAATTAACCGATGATATAATTCAATTTGGACATTAACTCAAAGAGATAATGAAGGTTGATTGAGGAAGGGATATTGAATATAACTATACTTACAAATTTGATCAATAAACAAAACAAAAAAGAAGAGGAGATATTCATATATCATTAATTGTCACACGTTAAAACAAACACTTCATGTCAAAGAAAAAAATAAGTAAAATAAAATTGAAATAATGACAATAATGAGATTCATTGTAGAAAATGTCGTGGTAATGCATCTATGATTCGGGACGAAAAAAACATATGTATATAGGTTGACGGATACTGTATAACTAATCTAAAATTGAATAAGATAATTCAAGAACCAACACAGAATCAAAGCAAAGGATTCCGATGAAGCTTATTAACAATTGAATCTCGAAACTTGAAAGTTGAAACAAGTTGTCCTGTTAATGTGATGAACGTTTATCACCAACAGTATTGTACATATGTATAATAATACTGTGAGATGTGTATTTATCCTTACTTGAATAATATTGCAAACATTTCTGTCACTAGAGGATTCTCATTAACCTTTCTTCTATTCCATTCTATTGCATAATAAAACTGGAACCTAACTTTAGTTTTTTCAAGGGTTGGAAAGCATTAAACAGCTTTGTTTTCTTCTTAATTGGAGTCAATTACCAAAATGTGTACTCTGATCAGCCGTGTCCCACTTTGCAGTAACGCCTTTCGAATTTACAATATTATTAATTTGGGCAGCATGTTTTGAATGCTTTATTCTTCCACGGCTACTTTTTTAAAAAAAAAATCCTATTTCGTTCTTTAGTTCAATTCTCTAAAAAAAATAAAAGAAGAAGAAAAAGATTTTAAAAGTGTAATCGTTTTTCAATATTGTTAGACAGTATTTATAAGAGCAACTCAAACCCATCCAGATAAATTGAAAAAAGCATCCATTAGAGTACCCCAACCAATCTCCATAAATTAGAAAAAATTGCATAAAAGAATGAGAATCTGAAGCCCGAACTTTAAAAAATGAAAATTAACTAGCCACAATACCAAATTTTTGAATATTAATTTTTTTTATACATTAGATTATATTTAATAAATGATTTAAATAATAACAAAAATTAATAATTAGCTAATAGTTTTATCATTCTTCTTCGTATAGATACATATAAGATACAATAGGCAATTACTTAAAAAGTATATTTGGTGCAAATGCCTTTCCTACTTTCCAGTGAAACCAGGGACCGAAAGGTCGGTGAGATATAGCGAGAAAATGCCCTCATTTCTAGGCTAGTTCAGTGTCTTGTGGATGCTATCTATGAAGTAGTTAGCCTCGCCCCTTGGAGAATCAAAGAACTCAAGCAAAGGGCACAAACAAACGAAAGGAAGTAAGCTATTTTTCTGAGGTTGGGTTTTGAGATGAGAGTAGGATACACACGTCGAGGAAATCCGTTGTCTAGAGATACTGAAGTGATCTTAAAAGAGTTTTCTATTTTCAAATTGAAAACTTGACTTCTGATCTATTAGAACTATATATATAATTTTCTATTTCAAAAAATAAAAAAACTACGTGTCTTTCTCAGTTGCTGTTAACAACAGCAAGTCGAAGCTCTGCGCATTCCTCACAATTTTTCTTTCTTTCAGCTAAGGAGTGTTTTCATCTGTTAAGAGAGCCCAGGTTGTGCAGAGATGGTAGTGATGAAATCTTCTGGACCTTTGGTTGCTGATATGATTACCCCGTTAATGCATGCGATTGTCAAGTGTTGGAAAATTGAACCTCTTAATGCAAAAAAAGATGAGAATACAGAATTTTACAAAATATATTATTTTATTTAAATATTAATTATTTTATTTTTAATTTAAAATTTTAAATATATAATTATATTAAATATCTAAATTATTAATTATTTAATTATTATTATTATAAATTAAATATGAATTTTCTAGTTTTTAGTTTCATAATTAGTTTTAAAATATTAAAATTTTAAAATTAAAAGTTTAATATATTTTCTATTAAATATTAATTATTCAACTTTTTATTATAATTAAATAAGATTATGAAATCTTTAGCTACGCAATTAATTTAAAAATATTTATATTTCATAAATTGATAATAATTTTTAAAACTAAAAAATTAATAATTTTACTATTTTGTAAATAAATTTCTATAAATTATGTAAAAAATCAATAGTTTTTATTATAAATAAAATTTATTTTTCTTATTTTATTGTTTTAATTTTAAACTATTCATTGATTGTGGTCTTAGGTTAAAAGTAGTTACTAATATACTTAATATTCTAGTGTTTGGCAAATTATTGTATTTTTTCTTTATGTCTGGAGTTCAAATTCCTCCATACAATTGTCTTTTAACGGTTTACAAAATTAAAGGTATTTATGTAAAATCATCGAAAAAAATGGAGGATATTTAAGTAAAATCATTGAAAAAACAATGAGATATTTTTAAAAAAAATAGAAAATAGATGAGAAAATAGTACAAATAAGAGAGACCAGAAAATTTTTTTTCTATATATTATTTATATATAAAAGACCCTCAATGGTCATATGCCTAAAATATTCCTTTTCATATATAGGTTCATATGAATAAAGATTGAGTGATATAAAATTATGACAAGGAGAGATATGTTCAAGATTGATGTATAAAAGTGTAGATTCAGAACAAAGGGATGAAAATATCTTTTTTGGGTAAGCCTAATAAATAGGATATATATTTAGGATACATAAAAAAGGGAGGAGAATTATAAATACCCTTGTGGTTTTATTTTTTCCTTCTTTATTTTCATAATGAAATTTTTCTTAAGGTTTGAAATTTATGGAAAATACTATTTATTAAATTAATTTAAATTAATTCTCTTAATTTTTTTTTTTTATCTTTTTTGTAGTGTAACGATTATTATATTTTTAATTTTTATAAAAGTATAAAAATTAAATAAAATACATAAAATTATTATTAAAAAATTATATAAAATGTCTAAAATTTAATTAATAAATTTTATTTAAAAAATTAAAAAAAATTATAAATTATATTTTTTAATTTTTAATTTTTTTTTTAATTTTCATGTTTTTATAAAGATTAAAGGCATAATAATTATTACACCGCAAAAAAAAAATAAAATAAAATAAAATAAACTTGATAAGAAGATATTTGTCACAATACTCAAATTACAAAAAGAGTTTTGTCATGAAATGTAAAATAGGAGTAATTATTATTTAAAAAAATTATAAGAAATTTTTGTCATTTCCCCAAAATTAGTATAAATAGTAAAGTTGGTTGAAAATTCAGGTAATTCAATAAGGATGCACAGTAGAATAAAAAAAAATTATAAAATAAACAATAGTTATATCCCACTTTATTTGAGGGAAGAATTTCATCTCCCTTTCACAAAACTATCCGAAATGAAAAATTATTTAGTGTAGGACGTGAGTTACAGAATGATACTTGGGGTGCAACTTTTGTAAATATAGTCCAATTTTCATAAGTGATAGATGGGTTCGAAACTTTTGTCAAAATTTATACAGCCAACTAATTTTCATTGATTCGTTCTTTAAGATTACATTTTAATTTTATTCTATTTTTTATTTTGTTTTATTCGGTAATAATTATTTAAATATGTCTAGTTTGATAATTTCAAATTATTTAATTTTTAATATAAAAGGATTTCACACCCTAATTGTTATTTTATTTATTTCATAATAAAATTTCAAATTTTGTCAAACTTTATTTCAATATTATTTAGCATTTTCAGTTTATCAATATAATTTAGCACAAATTTTATTGGTTTGTATTAACTAAAATCTTGGATAAAATTATAGGAGTACAAACATACTGTATATCAAATAATTATAGGAGTCCTCTGCGTGATAAATATTATGAATGTTTTAATTGTTTAATTTTTTAAATTAGATAAAGATCCACTAGTTTTCGATATATCTAAAATCAAATTAAATGCATTATAAATCTTCCTTTTGTGGAACTTATATGAAATTTACCTCTCCTCTTATATTTGTTCTGTGAATTAATTATTGACCAAATGTATCGATATTTTAATTTTGAGTATTAATACACTGTAGCTTTTTTACTGTGTATCGATCTTTTTGACTTTATTGTATCGATCCTATAATCTTCTTCGATCAATTGTATCGATATTTTGATTAAGTATATTAATATAAATTTTTTTCTATGATGGAGTATCAATCTCTTTGGCTTATGTTTTAACTCTTCTCATAGGACGTATCGATACATTGCTTGAGTGTATTGATACTTATTTTTTAATCTCATCAGATATCGATTTTTTTAAACTGCAAACAATACCTTTCTCAATTAGATAGATTAGGAAGTGTATGTATCTTTTGTTCATGATAAAATAACTTATTTAACAGTAATTATTAAGATATTTTCAGCACTCAAACTATTTTTGAACAATTTCAATTTTTAATAAACATTTTCATAATAATTTGTACAAATTTACTTGTCATCATCAAAAATTTGTATTCAACAATCTCCTTCTTTTTTTATGGTGACAAAACAGTAGTAAGTTCTACTTATCTTATCTATACTCTCTTTGCTTATCTTATCTATATATCTCTCCATTTTTGTCAACAATCAAAAAAGGCAAAAGTATA